>VUQR01017683.1:0-17608 GCA_015108515.1 Hemichromis elongatus | reverse complement strand
CACACACACACACACACACACACACACACACACACACACACACACACACACACACACACACACTTCAAGTTCAGCCTCATGCTGCTGATTACAGTTACATGTGTGCATGACTAAGCTTTTTTAATCAGCTCTCCATGAGTGTGTGTGTGTGTGTCTGGTGTATGTGAAACTTTAAAAGCTTAAATAGCATAATTATGTGCAGTCTGTAAAAATTCAGTTTGTCTTTTCAGAAGTTTAAAAATGTCAAACTATGAATTTTACTGTCTCGTGCTTGTGATTGCATTTTGGTTGACTTGGTTCACACGTCTTCACAGAGCTGTTATGGAATTGGGGGGAGTTTTGGGGTTCTGGTTTGAATCAGGTTCATGAGGTCAGAAGGAAATGCATTATGTCATTGAGGATCAGTGCATTTGTGTACATCTACCTTGCAGAGAGAGTGTCCTTCATACATGTGGAAGCGACCCTGCATACACACACATGTCTTCCCCTTTAGTTCCCCAAAAACAAGCCGACCTGCATGACCCTGGACTGCAAACACAAACACATAGATACAAGACCTTCAGATGCAACTATGTTTCATATACATATTTCATATAGGCAGTTCATGCATTCTTTGCTTGTTCATATTATATTTTTTTGTTAATGGTTTTAACCTTTTAACTGCTTGTTAACTCATTTCAGGATTTCTTTTCTATAAATCAGCAGGTGATATTTGTATTCCCAAATATCCATTTAATAAAAAATAACACAAATAACATTATATATATATATATTCCTAATATGTTATATTAAAATATAATCAATGACCGTTGATCACTGGCCATGATAATTTGCATTTGAATTACCATAAAACTGACCTCACAGTGCATTCTTAGTCAGTGGTGCTAGTGTAAGTCATTATGCAAATGTATTGTTTATAAGGTTGAGGAATCCTGCATTCAGCTGAGACTGAAGAAGTCACTCGGATCAGTGACAAGATGCTTCTCCCATAAAAATAACTTAACTTTGTAACATATCTATTCTCATATATTTAAGTTAGTCTTGGTCAGTATGTGCAAATAGTAACTTCAAACTGCCTTGATTCCCATAACATGATTGATATTTAGAAGATATGGGAACAAGTTCTTTTAAACAGAATAATGTAGCATATTTATCACTCAATACCCTTAATACACGGTGTACCTGTGCTCTGAGGGAAGCCTGGGATGTCAGAATAAGCAAAGGAGTCTTGACACTTCAGTGTGTCAGCGAGCATGCCCAGTCCAGATCCACAGATGATTGCTACTAGGGGTCGGTGCTTTGTTTGGGACATCAGCCAGTCAGCTGTCTTCTGGTATTCGTCATGACTATGGACACAAGAAGAAAGAATAAATATTATATTGCAACATCATCATCATTCACCTCATCTTGCTTGTTTGATTTGCTGTTGGTGCTGCTGTTTCCTCTCATTGGGATCTGTGTAGGCTCAATACATTTTGGATCAGGTCCATAACATAAAGCTTACTTTGGACTAGGTCTGGCCTTTTATGTTCATGTGTTGGAAGACCACTGCCTCACTGTATGAAGTATTTACCTAATTACTTCAATGTTGAAGGGAAATAAAATATGGGTCACTAATAATGATGAAATTGAAGGAAATTATTTTCCAAGTTCACTCAAAGACTTTAAACTGAGTTAGAGTTCATTTTTTGGCTGCCTGTCCTGCACTTTTACTGCTTCGGTTTACTCTTGCTGCCTGGCAGCATTTTGAGTTGGAGCAGGAAGGTTGTTTTTTTTTTCAACTCAATGCTCACCACTTTTTCACTTCCAAACAACAGATGTAGTCAATTTGTGTGAAAACAGTTCACACAGCAGATAAAAAGGCAGCTATTTATCTCAGGGAAATAAGCAGGCCACAAACAGGGACTGTTTGTATTTCTCAGGTGGAGAAAAACATGATTCAAAGTGACTGACATTAAGCAACGGTTTGCCAACACTTTAATTTTCACCAAGTTTAAAAAGAAGACAACCCGACTTCTTTAGGTTTTTGAAGATGTTTTGCCTCTCATCCAAGTGGCTTCTACAAGTGAGAACCTACACAGACTTCACAATATGTCAATTTTCAGTTCGCAACATGCTTTTGCAAATTTTAATCAAAATAAAGAAAACAAATAAAGAAAAACAAAATCACGTTGGGCTTTTTCTCATATAGATATAATTGATTACAACAGAGGATGCTCCTAGCAAAAGTTTGAAATAATGAAGACAGCATATATGCGAGTAATCAAAGTGAGTGAAAGGATCACTCTTTAGACACTGAATGATCAGCTTTAGGTAGATTTTTTCCACACTTGGCTCCTCATGATGTTAGAAAGAATGGATATCCTTATATGGTTACACATCTTGGCTGTTCAAACCTCCTGTGTGTGAGGATTAGCCAATCAGATGAAAGTTAGCTTTTTGAGAGAGGGGAACTGATAAAACCTGAACAGTTCAAAAAAAAAAGAAACCTGGAGTTGTAAATGAGCATAATAAGTCACCTTTACAGAAATATTTCAGGGAAAATTTAAGTAATAAATAAAGATCTTTAAACGGATGTAAAAGATATTTCGAGTCATTCAGTTTGGGTGCAGTTATGTTAAATATTTTGAAAATAAATATTTTATTTATCTTAAAATTTGGGAAATTTATATGTTGTAGTAGCCAAAGGATGAGAAGGAAAATTGCTTGAAAAGTTAAAAAAGTTGCTAAGGTCATTTGATAGACCTTTGTATCAGATGAAGGAGGATTTTAAACCATCCCAGTAGCAGTTTAATTAAATTATTTTGAGAGAAAAAATTAAGATTTAAAAAACTTACCAAGTTCAGTCGATGAAAGCTAAGCAATATCTTTGCTGCTTTTTAATTTTTAATCATTAAAGGACCTTACAAATATATTTAAAAAAAAAACTATTAGTTCTTCATTGTCTTGACCCTTTCAGCTCTTCTTCTCTCTTCTATTTTAAGGCTGCATTAGTTATGTGTTTTTTTTATACACGACTTAATATTCACTAAACTAAATAACTTTGAATTGTGGACCATTATATAACGTGTTACCAGTTGTGGTTATAGCTCGCGAGCCTAATAAGGTGCTGAAAGCTGATTAACAGGGCAAGCAGACTGAAAAATATAATTTTCCTTTTTGATTTTCTTCACATGAATCAGTGAAAATGTAAATTTACATAACAGGCCTCAGAAAACAAACCACAAACATACAATAACACAACACTGTCTTCACACAAAAAATTTAGAAACTACTACTTAGTTACCTTATATGAAGAGAAAGACAATAATATTACCTATCATATACAACAAAAAAGACAGTTTCTTACCTGATGTGCTCTTTGCTGTGCATGATGGAGCAGTTTCTGTTACTGTTAGTTTGTGTGTCTCTGTGTGTGTATGTGTATGTGCGTGTGTGTGTGTGTGTGTGAGACGAAGAGACGGTGAGAGTGCAGCCGGTTGATGCTGACCAGCCTACATATTCACATAGTCACATGATCCTGATTGGCCAAACAACTCATTCATTCATCAGTAGCAGCCAATTGCGGCCGTGTTGTAGTAGTGTATGTGTGTGGATTCGTAACTTCTTTTTTTTTTGGTTGCATAAGCAGAAACACCCCCCCTCTGAAGTCAGCCGCTTCACATTAGAGTTACTGTAATTCCTGATGTTCCATACTTACACAGTTTTGACTGTTGTGACTTGTCAAAATATTCTCACGCTTTAAAATGCTCAGTTTGGAGAAAAATGGCTAATAAATTATGTATACAAACAATGTTAGTTTTTAATAGTACTGTTATTATAAAGTGCTGCTAAGAGGCTGTACATTCATTCTAGCTTCTTTCCCCTGAAGACAACAACCCCGTCACTCTTATACCATAGAGTTGTGTTTAAACTAAGAAAGTATTGAGTATTGCAAAAGTATTGAGTCACCCCCTGTGTCTTTATAATTTGATTCCTAAGAGCCAGAATTATTGCAAATTTCTAGAAACACCACATGAACACACACTGGGGTCTGGACATATTTTTGCAATATTCAATACCTGCTGCTATTAACATCCAACCACTTCACTGTGAAAGATTATGTTCTGATGCTACAAGTATACTGTAGTATTGTATACATACATATATCTGCACATATATTTATATCTAAATTATATTTCTTCCACCTTGTATCTATCTTTGCATAGTATGGTTCCTAAGTATACTGCACACATTTATTTATGCCTGCCTTGTCTACTTTGCTGCTGCAACAATGTGAATTTTCCATCTCTGGGACTAACAAAGGCCATCTCATCTCATCTCATCTCGAATTGGTCTTGAATGTAGGTGTTTTAAAAATTTTCTTTGGAGATTGGCTGCTTTTTGCTCATTTTTACTGCATTTTTAGTTTTGTTTGCCTATTTTCAAATGAATGCTTTATTTTTAATTCAAAAATAACCAGTGCTGTGTCTACACATAGGAGAAAATTTACCAAAGAACCAATTTTAAATGGTGTCTTTAGGCACGTTGTTACTAGCGGCTTGTCACAAAAACAAATAATTTGTTCCCATTTGTGTAGTTGAATCTATTACAAAAAGCCAAAGATAGCAAAGATAAATAGTTTTGAACCAAAAATATGGTTATTAAAAATTTCAAGCATGTTAACACTGCCCACTACTTTGTTTTTCAAAGTCTTGTCTTACGTCCCTGCATGTAACTGTGTCTGAAAAAGAACATTTAGGATACAATTACTCTAAAACTGCATCCTAAAAAGTTGAGCTTTCTAACAAGTGTTTCATGATATAAAAGGGTTTGGGTTCTTTAAACACAAACTCCTCGCGTGAGTATGTTTTGAGAAATCCCAAACTCCTCGCCATATGTTAGGTCAAATGTGCCAAAATAACCTTACCCATCTCCTCATATGCTCTGTCCAAGCTGCGAACTTTGGGACTAAAAGCAATTAACCCAAAAGTGTAGTCAGAAACTGTAGTTCTTCTAACAGCCAGTAGACTCTCATGTTAAAAGATCTAACTTCAGCTATGAAGTTAGGTAGAAAAAAACACATCAATTATTTATGAATTTCAAAGCTTTAGAAACGACTGTAAATGTTTTTGTGGCTGATATAATAGCCAAGCATGCTGACATTGTAGCCCACTGGACCTCTCGGCAGTGTTAGTCTCTTGGTTCCCTTTTGGAGCATTTTTAATGGAATTAACAGGCTAATAAAATGGCTTTCTGTGTGGTACAGCCTGTTTAAGAAGTTGGCACCAAGCTTGGAATTATCTACTTTGAGATTTTCTTTCATAGCACATAAGATACAGCTGGATTTGGGGTAATTTTCTAAAGGCTCTTGATCAGCATTAGCAAGCGGGTATTTTTTTTAAAATATCACTGCAAAAACTCAAAATCTTACCAAGTATATTTGTCTTATTTCTAGTCAAAAAGTGAGATATAGGAACAAGAAGCTAATTAGGCTACATAGCTTTTAGACAGGTTAGCTACCACAGGTTAGAGAATGATAATTCCCTTATCTGTTTAATTAAAGGAGGCATTCCCAGGACATATGGGATGTGTTGTCTCTAAGAAACTCCTAAAATGATGTCGCCATAGTAAGTAATAACATATATAGAGATATATTTTAGTTTTTCCTAAATCTGGTTTTATTTTTCTAAATCCCTTATTGCAAACAGGATTTCTTTATCAATCATATGTGAATAAGTTTTTTCCCCCCCTGACTGTAGTATGTGGTTTTGAATACATTTTTAAATCTCTTAATGATGCCCCTCCCAATGCCTGTAAAAAAAAGTCTAGGCCTGCCCTTGCTGATAACTGGCTGATGTGAAGCTCTTACATATCATCTCGGCCTTCCAAGGTATCAAAGTTGGTCGAGATGTGCAGCCTCTTTGTTTGACTTTACCTGCCATCAAAGTGTTTCAGTGTTTCAGTTTTGTTAGTTTTTGTTTAGTTACTTATCTTGTACTTAAATGAACCTCTTGCATGGACTCACTCCTTGTTACATGGCCGGAGGCAATTGGTGGCATGTCACCTCTTAGCTTAATGTGTTTGAGTGTGTGTGTATTTTCTTTCTTGTTAATGACCGTCTCCATCAATGGGTGTGAGGATCAAAAATGTTAAAGGTACAAATGTTTTATAGATATATAATTGTTCATAATATTTTTAAACTGTCAGTATTATTGAATTCATACATGAACAAGGCTTTACGTATGTATTAATAAAAAGTGTTTAATGTATCAGTGTACACAATAAGAAATAACCACACATGCCTACTGATAATAAAATAGTTTTTGTTATATGCTTTCACACTGCAGCATGATTAGAAACATGTATAAACTGTTCAAGTTAAATCTTGTTGACCTGAAATCCATCAAGTCAAGAATCAGACTCAAGAGATGTGCCAGTTTAACGAGCAGCAGCTCGTCAGTCACTTCCCTTTTAATTGAAGCTCTAGATCCAGTCTCATGACCGCTAACATACCTCACATGCTCCCTCGCTGCTGCCCTGATCAGCTAATGCTAATGAGGCTCATGTGGGTTTGATGAAGGGGTACCAGAGCTAGACTGCAACCAGAGAAACCAAGCCTGCTGTCAGTCTACTAACTATTAACTGCTTTGTTAAAGAACTACGCTTATGGCAGCTGAATTATGTTCCTAAATATGGCAGTAATGATTGGATTATTAAATTAGTCTTCTCATTTGTTTCCTTTTAACACTTCAGGGTCACTTCAGGGTTTGTAATATATACATATATATATATATATTTAAACCACAGCCTGATATTATTTCTGCATGGAGTAAGTGGGTCTCATTCATGAATGACCTTCAAATATGTTGCCTTTTAGCAAAAGACTGAGGCACATGTGTATCTATAAGGTCTTTATTATGGTGATGGATAATTCACAACCAAGTAAAATTCAGGATTTAGGTAATAAATCAAGTCCAGCACAAAGAAATGAATACTTTTGTTTTGGTTACTGTCTTCAGAAATAAAGACATTTATTTGAGCATCCTGTGACTTTAAATGTAACTTTCACATTGAATTCACTCATGTGTTTTTGTTTTCCTTCGCTGCTCTCTGTTCTAACTCTGCTGCATTTGTACGTTTAATGCTCAGCTGAACGTTCAGCATTACTGCATTCTTTCACAACCGGCAAAATGTGAAAAATGTGACTGCGTCCATTTAAATGTCAATCAGATATCTAGGATTCTTGTACGTACAAGCAGCCGAACCTGCTCATTTTATTCCTGCTGCTTCAGCCCTGAGGCCTGGAAATGTCTAAAAGGTTAATTGTGTTCATGTGCACAGACGAGACAAAAACGTGAAAACGCACACACACAGGAAATAAATTCCTTTTTTGTGACTGGACTGGAAGAGAACAGGACACAATGTCTCTAAGCACTAATAACCTCTAATGTCTTTAGATTTCTAAACTGACGATAAGGACCATCTAATCAAAATGCATCAGCCCATAACTGACTTTTCACACATGCGGAAGCAGAGTAGAGGCTTTCCACAGTACATGTAGTAAAACTAAGTCTGAACAAGTGAAAACACTAGTAACACTTAAGGCATAGAGAACAATGTTATTGTTAACCCAATGTGTGTCACTTGCAGCCATTATCTGGGTCATCCTTCTGTTAAACAAGGTGCAATATTAATATGCCAATATCCTGAAGTTTTACTATTATGCAATTTTCTCATTTTAGCTTGTTTATAGACACCATTTAATCTGGAGAAATGTCACACTTATATCATTAAACCTGAAATAATTTCTTTGTCTTATGTAATGCTGTAAAAATCAGCATCTGGTTTATACCTGAGAAAGGGTTTTGATTTCTAGTGAAATCTGTCGACAGCTACTGGATTGATTACAATGAAATTTGTAGACAGATATTTATTATGCGTATTTAGTACCATCATCACCATCATTGGGTGAAATTTCAACATTAAATATTATGGTGTACAACAAGGTGGCAAACTTCTTGTAATTCATGGGTTTCACAATAGCTGCGAAACAAAGAGCATTTGCCTTAGCGACCCTGTCTGTTTATACAATATAATTATATTATATTATAAAAATACTGTGATGAAAGTGTCCATGATATCCCCACTTCAAGTACAGTGTACTTATTATTATCATAACACAGAGGTGGTAACTGTTTTAAAAATACTGATTGATCTGTAGTAACATAAAGGATTTTACTTCCCTCTCTTAAAAATGTGCACAAACGTGCATTTCTTTTACTTTTATGGCCGGACTTTCTGCAGTAATGCCATATCTACATTTCCCTTTAGACAAAAATATAAAACACTTGAGCATGAACAATAGCTCATTCATTCAAACCGTTATAACTGATATAGGAGTTTCTCTAGACTTCATATTTTATCCTGGTTTAAACTGCGTTAGTAATTTATTGCACATTTAAAGCTGTATGTTATTGTTTATTTCTGTTATCTAAGTAGGACAAGCAGTCAAATTCCTCGCAGACTGACGGGTTTCTCTAAAAACAAATGTGTGCGTGTAAAATCCTGAACACGTCAGAGAATATCTGGGATTCTCCGGGAGCTGACTCAGATCATCTCCTGATGGAAGAACGTCTGATTTTTTGTTTCTGACTCTCAGTGAAAATGAAATTTGCTCGTGTCTCTGCTGAGTGTCGTAAGCTGAGTGCTTTTTCTGTCAGCATGACGTCTGAGTGAAGCAGGAGGAACTGAGAGAGGGGAGATCTAAATTCCTGAAATCGGAGGGTCTTAGGATAGTAGTAAGAATATATTATATAATATCATTTCAGCAGCTAAAGATTTACATTTGTTCCAACTGTTAAATATAAATAAAATTCTCCTTTTTTTTGTATTTCATTGTATAAAGAAAACAGCAGAGATTAAACCTTTGGTGCGAGCAAAGGCACATGAGCTGTGTTGTCTAACTTGAGCTTTTGGTTTCTCTTTATGATTGTTTTTATTCCTCACATTTTCCTAATGCAGCTGTATTGCCTGTGATTTGATTTTGAAGATCCCAGAAATAAACAGAAAAAATGTTCTGCTCGTGACTTTGAATAAATTCAAATTACACAACTGGGATCATGTGTGTGTCCGTGCAGGGGTGAAAGATGTAGGCTGAGCTTGATAAAATAGATAGATCAGAGTGTGTGTGTGTGTCATGTAGACAGTAACAGTAATCAGAGGGATGGTGCTGTGGAGGAGGCGAGGCTGCTATCACTGGGTATTTTATAAGTGTACTTGCAGTATTGTGTATGAATTATCTCAGTTATGTTTTATTTAAACACTATATCAACGCAATTAGGTGGCAGTATCACTGCTTTTATAAACATATACCATGTGACTACAGTCATGATAAGAAAGAATACTTTCTCTTTATCAACTCCTTATCTGGTTTTATATATCAGGACCTAATAGAAATAATGTGGTCCGTTCCAGGTTTCAAAATGATGACAGAATGCAGAAACAGTATGTAGAAAAACTCCAAATTCTGTTGCTTTATAGACTTTATCAGTGTCTCATATGTTTTGGAGGAACTTTTGGCCCATTATTTACTCTGTTGCCTCAATTTGTTGAGGTCTCACTATTTAATTTAGTTGAGCCCTGGACCGGGTTTATTATTCTGTTGCATGATCCAGTTTTGGCCAAGCTTTAGCTCTAATATACTTTTGGTGTACAGAGTTCATGCTTAACTCATTGGCGACAAAAAAAGCCAGACTCATCGCCATGCTTTAAAGTTGATATGCAGTGTTTCTGCTAATATGCTGTCTTTGGTTTTCACTGAACATGGTCTGTGCATTATGACCAAGACTCTCCATTTTGTTTTTATCTGTCCAAAAGACATTCGTCCAGAATACTTGTGATTCTTTCAGATGCAACTTTGCAAACTTAAGCTGTGCTGTGGAGTTGTTTTTAGAGAGAAGAAGCTTTCTGTTGTTAAGTCTTCTAAACAAACCACAGTTGTTCAGTCTTCAGTGTTGGGAAGGTTACCGTATTTTTTGGGACCATAAGGCGCACCAGATTATAAGGCATGCTGATAAACGGTCCTTTTTTCATACATAAGGCACACCGGATTATAAGGCGCATTAAGCGAAACAAATCAGTCAGAAAAGTCAAACTTTACTCAACTAAGTCTTCTTGCTTTATTCACTTCTGTAACATTGATTCATTAATTTTGAATTCTCTCGCAGTTGCTCTATCCCCATGTTGTTGCAGTATATTAATGACTAACCTCATATTGTGGATGAATTATCTCAGTTGTTCTCCTGACTGAAGTTTGGTCAGTTTACAGCATCCAGCCATGCGATTGCATTTGTTCCTAACCATTGGGAACCCTCCTGTTAACTTTTATATAGTGGAAAAAAGTTAGCGTTCATCCTCCAGCTTCACTGTGATTATGTTATGCTAACATAGCTGTGTCGCTAGCGATAACGTAGCACATCATTATATACCAACTATAGTCCAACTTCAGTAACCCTGCAAACTTCACTGCTGTTTAGTTTTCTGTCTACATTTACGTTGGAAGTGATAACAGAGCTGTACGTTTTAATTTTTACAGAAATCTCTCAGTCAGAACATGGTATATCACGTTTAGGTAGAAACTAGCGAGGTAACTCCCAGCTAACTTCTAACTCTGATAAATGTAATAAATTCTATTTTCATAGATGCCTGGATGTTAAACTTAATTGTTACACCTGGTAATGCAGCAACGCTGACCATTTTATTAAAGATGAATACATTTAGAAAAACTGATGCCACAGTGTTCGTTTGACTTTGGGACCTGAAGTTGACGGATTTTTGGACCCAGATTACTCCGCGAGGCTCCTGACTGTGGTAGCCCTAATGCTCCGACAATTCATCAAGCGGTGTGGCTTTGTAGCTTACCAAAGTCGTACTTTTTGACATATTTTTGAGATCTGTGTTCCACATAAAATCGGTTCGAGGTCAGTAAGCACAAGCAGAATTCATACATAAGGTGCACTGCTGACTTTTGATAAAATTAAAGGATTTTAAGTATGCCTTATAGTGCAGAAAATAAGGTATACAGAAGATAAGAATATATAGTTACCACACATGCTTCAAATTATACCGCAATATGGATTTTAGGCCATATCGCCCTGTCCTAATCTTGATTTAGGTTTTTCGTTAAATTCTGTATTAGTTGCACAAAGCTTTTTCATTCTTGACTGTCTTCAAACTTAGATACCCCCAACCTCTCGTGCTCACTAAAATTAAATATCCTGCACTCCTCATGCTTGCAGATGCCCGCAGCTTCTTTCTAAACTCACACAGCAAATTGTAGCACCAGATGACTTGTGACCGTCAGTTCCAAGTCACAAGTTTGGATGCCTGCTTGTATGTGACTTCACTAACGTAAAAAGCACAAGATTTCAGTTTGCATTTGCAATCTATCTTTAGGTGACATCTTCTAAACCAAAAAACAGCAATGAGGAGAGAGGAGGCTTGCTGGAAGAGCTCTTTACTCGTGATATATCAAAGAGGCATAAGACACAGCTGGATAACTCATGGTAGGAGAAGACCGCATAAATAAGTGTTGCTTTTGTATTTATGACCTTTACCATTTTTGTGATAAAAAATAAATAAAATAGAGAAAAAGAGATCATATTTAAATCTTTCCCTTTAAAATGAGTCCCGTGAGCAAAGATATCTCATTTTGTTAAATTCATATTACCACATATTTTCTTTTTGAATGAATGCATGAGATATGATGGCAGAAGTGAGGAAATGAGGATGTCAACTTACACATGAAGTGAAGGTGGAGAGAATACAGGGAAGAGACTAGAGTAGGGGTTTGTCTTCCTCTGGTGGCTGGAAGGCGCACTTCTCTGCGTCGAGTGACAGAAACAAATCCTGACTGTGAACACTAATCAAACAGCTGCCTCCTTATTATCAGCAGCAGATCAGAGTTGATGAAAAATAGACCAGCTTGGTCTTTACATCACAGTGGAAGCTGAGAAACAGAGTTTTGAGTCAGTTAACAGTCTCTGAGATCTCACTGAAGTTCTTCGCTGTCTGAGTGTCAGAATCAGGAATTCTCCACTGATCCATCACCGCTTTGGTGATTGTGTGTGTGTTGCATCATGCCCACATTCTTTGCAGATCCCAGTGGTGCAAACACACACACATGCACACACACACACACACACGATCAAGCAGGTGTGAGATAACTGGGCTGCTTTTATTGTTGTTCAAAGTGTTTGCATCAGTTATCAGACGATCCATATTTATTGCAACAGCCAATCAAACCACTACATACCCTCTGCTGGTCATGCTTTGTATAGTTCAATATGATTGTTATATCAGTAGTTTGCAAAATTAGTGCAGTGCCCATTTGGTGAAAGTCTGCCCTGTGCTATTTTTCAGATTTCCCTTAAATGCTTCACAATCAGGTGACAGTTAACTTTCCCCCCCATAAAGATGACATTTGAAGACCTCCCTGTACCATTAATAATGAGTTTTTATACCTCTGTTTATATAAATGAATATGCGATTTGACAGCCATTTGGTAAGTTTCCAGGCTTTTCCAAGAGATTACCCTGACTAACTTCTCATGCAAAGTCAGTCATTTTGTTCTGTAAGCAGGCCTAAAATATGACAAAACCATTCAGCTTGAAAAGGAACTTCTGGGGTAACTTTTAAGTTTTCAAGAGGAAAAGAGTTAATAAAAAGAGCACAGCTGCAAAGATACACTCACTGAAAAACGTGTGTGACTGTGTCTCTCCAAAACAGGCAAAAAAATTTTTTATTAAAGATTAAAAAATGCATCGTGTACCTTTCCAGTTACCTTTGTGAGAGATTGAAACCAGTGAGTAACGGATTTTTTTTGAAAATAAATGTTAACTACTTTTTGTTCAGCTCTCATATTTTTTCAAACCTCTTCAAAAGCCTGCTTCAAGGTGAATACTGTTTATTTTTCTGCTAGAAATAGCTTTTGGTTAGGGTTAATATATGCCTCTTATTTTGGTGTGTGAATATCTCCTCAGCTTACACACAAAGTCGAGCGCGATTCAGTCACGCTTTGTTAAACACAAGAGCAAGGGAACAGCTTTAGTTCAAAACGTGACTATTGTGAGCAACATTGCACTCGGATCTCCACCAACACACCTCCCAAGTTTGAAATGGATCAGATGAACCCTCGCTGGGATAGTCAAAGAATAGATGGATGGACATGCAAAGATTTTGCCAATCATTAGCCGATACAGAGGAACAGAAATGATTTTGATGACTGTTAGAGACTATACAGGCTTCTTCTCTACCTGTTTTTAAATCACTCCTGAAAATCCACCTCTTTACCCTAGGCCTTTGACACCATTTGGTTTTATTTTTAGTTTTATTTTGGTTGATTTTTTAGTTGATTTTATGCTGTTTTATCTTGTTTTTTTAATGTATGGTTGTTTTAATTTTTATGTATTATGTGTTTTATTTATTTACTTTGGCTGTTTTCTGTTATTCTATTATTTTTAACTTGTTTTCTGTACAGCACTTTAGTCCTGTGTTGGGTATTTTAAAGTGCTTTATATATAAAACTGGCTTGGATTTTTATTGAACTTTGAGTAGTCACATTTAAGCCTTTGATCTAAAATAGTCCAATCATGATATTAAAAATTAACAGTTTAAAGTGCGCAGCAAAGTACTGTTGTGGTTAGCAGTGTTGCCTAAAAGCAAGAAGCTCCTGGGTTTGAATCACACATCCAGTTGAGGCCTTTCTAGCTTACATGTGGACTGCAATAGACCGGCCTTTGACCCTATGAGAGCTGAGACAAAGATATGCTCGAGCCCTCTCTGGAACTCTAAATCAGATAAGGAGAAGAAAATGGATCGATAGTTATTAATCTAACCTTTTACTGGATATCAAAAGCTGACAAATTAGCACCTTAGTGTCCTCAGCCATGTGTGCATAAGTCGGTGAATCTGCATCACTCAGTGCTTACTGGCACTTTTTTGCATAAATGTTAAAAGCTCTAAAGTGTGTGGAAGTGAGGACTGCTGCTGCTGCTGTTAGTGCAACTGTTATAGATGTGACATCATGGCAGTATGAGGTCAACACACACACAGGAACAAGTCAACACTCTGTAACTCTTCTGCAATCAGAGGCTGACTTCATCCTTCAACCAGCCTCCGTGCGTGCATGTGTGTGTGTGTGTGTGTTGGTCAGCGTTGCGTGTTGATTGCACCTCGTTACGGCAGAAAGCAGCCGGATGGTGATGGTGGGAGTGTGTGTGTGTGTTTGTTTGTTTTGTTTGTTTCAGTCGGAGGCGGATGGGTGGGTGAGTGAGTGAGTGTGTGTTTGTGTGTGTGTGTGTGTGTGTGTGTGTGTTTATAGGGTATTGCCTCAAGTTGCATTTGATGGTTGCACTGGAGACCAATGAAACCACGGAGATGCACGCATGCACACACACACGCACACACATCTGAGATTTAACATAGGCGTTAATATTTAATGTACGTTTCTTCTGTATTTACATTGTTTAGGTTTATATAAACTGATGCTAAATACTTTTTTCTTTGACTCTGATAATTCAAAAAATCTTTTTGTTTTTTTTTATACATTTAGGAAACTTTCATTTAATTTCTTAATTAAAATGAACCATCAGGAAGTCAGAGTATCTGTTCAGCTGCATGCAGCTTTAATACGAGTCAGTGAGGACAAACTGCTTATCAGTCTAACTGAGCAGTCAGCTTCTCCTGTAAATCATTTATGTCATATTGCAGTTTTGTTTCATTTTTTTTAACAAGCAGGTAATTTGACTTTGTTACAAACCATCTCACTCCCTCTTTACACCTAACCATTTTGTTCAGAGTTTCAGTCCAGAATTACAGGCTGATTCTGTTCAATAGTGCAAATACAGAGGCAAGGTTGATATGGTCTGGACATGCAGAGGAAGATGCTGAAGATGCAGTTTCCAGGCAGAAGGAAAAAAGGAAGACCACAGAGACATGGTAACCCTTAATGGGAGCAACCAAAAGAACATTCGCACAGAATGATGGAAGATAGGATAGGAAAAAGATCCCTTATTGTGATTCAGGAGTATTCACTGATTGGAATAGTTGCCCAAAGTTCTGAACCTCACTGCTAAATAGAACACTGAAAACTAAATGAACTGTATTCATCTTTTTTTTTTTCAGCATTTAGGGGAGACTTACTGTTAAATATTCAATCTCCAAGACTTAGCATGAAAGGAGGAACTGGGGTGGCTGCCAAGTGGCTTGCACATGTAGGTTATATGATATTTGCCAGTAGGGTGTGTAGAAAGGCTGCAGCTGTGGGCTGGCACAGAGATCAGCTGATTTGGCAGGGTTGCAGCATTGCTTCTCTTTCTGGCATCTGTGAACTAATGTGACTGCACAGTTACATCATTTAAATGGCTTTTTAACGATGTTTTCAATTCCTAAATTTCATGACAAAAACATTTAGTGTCTGTCACATACAATCCCAGATCCCAGCAGTCATAGAGCAAGATACAAAGCACAGACTTGACATGTTGCCATTCTTAACTACCATCAATTTAGAATCACCAGTTAACCAAAGCTCATGCATATCGTTGGTACCTGGAGAGGATCCAACAGGACACAGGGAGAACATGCAAACTCCACAAAGGCCACAGACTGGATCTGACCCCAGGACCTTCTTGTTGTGGTGCAACAGTGCTAACAAGTGCTACACTGTTGAAGCACGCATGTTTGCTTCCAAAATGTAAGTCACTGTTTCTAATGCCAACAAATTCTGTCCATGTTAAAAAAAATAAAAATCCTTTCATTTATTTAAAATTCAGACATCCACCAAGCAAACTTTCTAAAGAAACAACAAATAAAACAGCCGAGCTTCATCAGCTTTCAGCTAAAAACACCAGAACCTGAATCATTAAAATAAACCTCACGCTTCCTTCTCCACTGCTATTTATACTGTAACAGTGTTACAACTTAGTAAATGAGGCGAAGATCTGAGGGTCCCATGAGAGGAAGAGTCAGACTGTTAATTAGCTGCTGATGTAACACACCTGGGGAGGCACGTGCTGAGAGGAGGTTGAGTTTTTTTGATTGGACTCATATTTAAAATGAAGGGCCGAGTAGGTGGTTTCACTTTGACTCCTGCTTAGGTTGATGTTGGGTGGAGCTTTTCTAACTAGTTTCTCATTTCTAAACTTTAAATTGAGCTCTGTTTATTTTAAAAGGAATATTGTACTTTTTCTCTTTTTATGACTTAATTTTTGTACAAAATGTACAGGTAAACCACTGATTTCAATTTTTTTGGCTAAAGATCCTGACTAAAAATTATAATAATAAAACAAAATTGTGTTGGTTAAAGCTTTTTGCCACATTTCAGTTTCCTTTGAGGTCCAGCAAGGAGAAAATTAATGTTGTGATCTCTTAACTAACAGATTAATGTGATGATCGAATGGTTTACAGAGTGACAGCAGAATTAGAGAAAAGCCCAAAAATGAAATCAGCTTTGAAGGTAAAAAGCACACATCCAACTTCAAGCAGCTGCAACTAAAAGGGACTTCTTACATATGGATGCATTCTGTTAACAGTTTAACATCTTCTTTTTTTTTTCTTATATGCTGTTCACCACTTTTAACCATATGTTACACCCATATCCAAGAGAGTTTACCCACTTCAGTCCAGTCCAGTATAAACCACCACCGCCCACATTTCTACTGGGGAATTATTGTCTCTCTGACAAAAAAATCTAAACATATGAGAAAAATTGTTCAGCTAATCTGTCGTATTGCATTTCATAGGTTTTCCTGGAAAATACTTGGTTTGTTAATACGTTAGTTACAGGCAGGGGTGGACTGCCTGTGACTTTATGAATAAAGTGCATGGTGACCTACAAATATAAAGAAAAGAAAAGAAACAAACAAAAATAATAACAAAAAGACATGACAACATCTATTGTACAGATCTCCAACATAAGAACATTATAAGACTGCACACCTTGAAGTATGATACAAGCAAGAACTGAATCTCTGTATCCAGAAGGATATTTAGATCACATTATTTTGGACAATGGAAAGACAATTTCTCCTGATTTATTTCCCTATGTTGATGTAATATATGTTTGTTGACAATTGGATGCTAAATTTCCAGTTTTACTCTGTCATAATTGTAAAAAACATTCTTAAAAAACATCTCCGAACTTCTGATTTAAAAGTTTATCACATCTAGAAGTCTCAGCTCTTTGAAATGTTTTCAGTGCAAATTGTCCATAATTTTTAGGATAGCAAGCAAACAAACGGGGACAGACAACGCAAGCCAAGTTAAAAAAAAATTCATGATGAGTTTAAAAAAAGTTTTACTTAGGTAAGTAAATCCACTGAGCACTGATTACCTAGTAGTCAAACTGCTACATACAGTGAAGATTGTTAGATTGCTTCAGTCTAACAC
This sequence comes from Hemichromis elongatus, assembly GCA_015108515.1. Taxonomy (NCBI): domain Eukaryota; kingdom Metazoa; phylum Chordata; class Actinopteri; order Cichliformes; family Cichlidae; genus Hemichromis; species Hemichromis elongatus. The sequence goes on along the minus strand of VUQR01017683.1, from coordinate 181 downwards.
ACACATACATAAAAATTGTGTTACTGACTCAGAAATGGAAGATTAAAACCATCATGTAACAGTCTGTTATTGTTATAACAAGATTCAAGATTCTTTATTTGTCACATGCAGGTTATACAGGTACAACACGCAGTGAAATGAACCTGACACGCTCCTCGACTGTGCAAAAAGAAAGGGGGGG
>VUQR01017680.1:52157-64467 GCA_015108515.1 Hemichromis elongatus | reverse complement strand
TTTATTATCATAGTGAGTTTGGTTTGGGTTTTGTATGTGGGTGTGCTTCGGGGTCACGTATTTGTGTTTCCTATTTTATTGTGAAAAGTCTGTGTCTTATGTGAATGTGGTCAGTGTGTCTTGCCTTGTTTCCCCAGACCTCGTTAGCGTCATCTGTTCCAGCTGGGCTCCCCACCTGTTTGTAATCTCTCCGTGTTCCTCTGTGTGTATTTAAGTCGTGTCGTGTCTTGTACTGGTTGCTGGTTCGTCTGTGTATCCACCGTTCTTCTCCTGTGTGTTCTCCCTGCTGCCCTTCGTCGTCTGCCTCTGGCTCACCCACCTTTGTTTTCCGTGTGCGCTGTTTTGTAGTTTAGTTTACCCCCAGTTTAGGTTAGCTTGTGTGCCGTTTGCCTTTGTCCCCTTGTGTTTCACTTTTACAATAAATCTCCTTTGCACCTCAGAGAATGTCTGCGTTTGGATCCTCCTTTAAGTTTTTCCACACGGCTCATTCCACTCGCCGTGACAGTGACACCTTGACATGGAACATGCAGACATGAAAAAAATAAACGGCTGGGGACACGGGGTGAAACACAAGAGGGACACAGGAACAGGCAAGAAATGAAACAAAGACACACTAAGAGGGCAAGGGAGAGCGAGAGGGGAACACAAAGACAAGGGAAAGAGCGAGGGAGCACGCGATCGAGAGAGAGAGATTGACCTGACATGCTGGGAGACATGGACACACAAGATAGAGTAGATAGCTGGCATGTGTCAGGTATTGCCTTATGAACAGAGCCATTTCTGACTTTGTACCATACCTTACCCAGTCTGGAAATTGACTTCAGGTCCACTGTGCAGAATAAAAACTGTTCTCTGAAAGTCAGGTCTTTGTGAGGTCATGTTAGGAGGCTCTTGGCTTCCAGCTGCCAAACCGTTTGGGCACTGCCCAGTTGGATGATTTATGCCCTTGGTGTCATGTTGTCAAGCGTTAACACTTTCAGAACCGTAGACAGCTCCAGCCAGTTGAAAGGAACGATTGAAGGTTCCACCCTCCTTCCCATCTGAAGAAACAACAGACATGGGACATTTTCATATGCCAGCATTGACTGTAATTATGGAGTATTAATCAGCATGCATCTTTTATTTTGAGATTCTAGTGCAAGATTCAGACGTCATAACACATTGAGAATAAAGAAAATTCACAACTATCTCTGAATTTTCTTCAAGTGGAGGAGTCTTAAGGGAACAACCATGTGAAGCACAGACATCACGCTCAGCAGATGCATCTCAGCAGGCACCATTACGATTTTTTTTAAAGTCAGTCAGAGATCGAGATGGCTCAGCTACCTCTATCTCAGGTCTTTTTATGGTTCTTCCTGCTGCCATTGAGGAACTCTGGAGCCTGAAAGTAAAAGTGGGAGAACATCACAGAACAGATTTAGTATCCTGTTCTATTTCCTTGTTGACTCTGGTGAAAAACAGGTGCCAACTTAGTTTTTAGTTTTGATGTTAGTTTGTGACTCGTGGTTATAGCAAGTGCAGGATTTTCTATGGACATTGCGAGTGGCGGACATATGGCTAGCAGATTTGTTTATTGAGGAAAAGAACTGTTGATGAAGTGATAAACTCATTATGATGTTCTAGTGTTCCCCACATGGAGTCAGGAGAACCAGGAAAGTAACACAAGAACAACAGAGCTGATGCTTCTGGCGTTTGCCTGCTATGGACCACTTTCCTTGTGATGTACAGAAACTCAGTGTTGAAGGAGTCCAGCGGAGCATTGTAACTATACTACAATAAAAAAACGTTGCTCTTGTATATCCTCGCTATGAAAGTTTGCAGTTAGCAAAGTGGTTGATACATAGATGAATGAAAACAGAACTGGCCTATGGAATGAATGATAGCCTGAGTCGGGCATTCCTGAAGGACGGTTTGCGTTAAGGAATAAGGTCTGACAAGAGGATGTAGTTCCTCTACCAGAGGACTGGTATACATTATGCGCATTACTTTATTTTATTTTTTATCTTTGTGTCTTTACTTGTTAACTGCTCGATAAATGAAGAAAAATATGAGTGTTCATACATCTGGGCCTAAGTGGGCCACAAGAGTGAACTTTATTAAGGGGATAAGTGAAACAGTGACAGCTTTTAGCTGCAGCCTATAAAAATAAAACAAGAACAACACATTCTGTGACACTGTCTAAACAAAAATATACTTTTTATAGGTTTTTTAGTTTTAAGAAGAGAGTGTTGTTTGAGGGCAGATGAATCAATTGGTTTGCCTCCATGCCCCGGGATCAAAAAAGGAAAAATCAGAAGCTCTGAGCTCATAAGTAGCTCTTGCTGTCTTGATGATAAAGCAAAACCTTGCTGCAGGGTGTGTGGGTCAGCCTTAATGTTCAGAGACTGGTTTTGTTTTTTTCCCACAAAAAGAACCTAACTATTGATAATCACAGCAAGCCTGAGGTCGTCTTACAGTATTTCCCTCTTCTTCTAACTGGTGTTAATGCTTTGCGTGCCATGTTTTCCAATGAAGCACTGCATTTCAGTTGGAAACTTTAAAAAAAAGTGTAGTTTTGTCTCATACGAGGAGTAAAACCTTTTGGAAAGTAGGAAAGGACTTTTTATTCCTTACAAATAGATCTGTGAAATGTATATTTTCTGACTCAAGTACACATGCAAACCTTTTGCTTTTGTCCTTTTTTATAGGAGGAAATGTATAAGAATAAGAATTGCAATTAAAACTCGTTTGGCCCGATCCATCTCAGTCATAGACTTTTTTTTGAAGGAGTGCAAACATAAATACACACAGAGATCACACTCACCAGATATATTATGTATGTTTGGCAGTAGCTCAAACTTCATATCAGCTCAATTTGTGGCCCATTCTGCAGTCATCTCTTTGAAGCGTGAGTGGTAAAGTGGCGTAGCTGTGGCTGTAATTTGCCCACCCATGCTGCTGTGTGTTCAACTGTGAGGCTTTTACGTATAAATGATGCTGTGTTAGTTGACAGTCTAGCTGATGGGATGGAGCGGAGCTGTCATAACTCTTTTTTACTAGCACATCATGAACCTTGGCAAACGGCTGACCTCTAAGGCCCTTCCTGACTGTGAGAGCATACTCTTTGCGTGTGGCGTGCACGGGTTGTGCTGTGTTGAAGGCGGCATCATTAGAAATACAGAAAGGTCTGTTCATTGTCCTTCAAATTGCCTGTTAAAGAACCACTGATAACTGATGACTCAGAGTAAAATAATGAACTATCAAAGGAAATGACTGCTCCCCTCAAAGGTGAAAATAAAACAGAAATGCGACAAGTTATCAGCAAGCTAAATGGAAACCAGTTTAGCCTGCTTCTAACTCTAATTAAACTATTTTCCTGTATGTTTCATTTGCAGTTGAAGATGTGCTCTGCAGACCTGTGTTGACAGCATTTTTCACTACTTGTTACTGTACAGAATAATTGCATGGTTAAAGCTGTCTATTGAATTCCATCCCGCCGCTTATAATTCAGCTTCTGCAGGAATCTCCAGGCGTGTATCTCATCACTCAGCAATGCCACACACTTTGGCTCCCCTCCAGTGACTACAGTTCTACCACTGCATCCCCCCTGACTTAACTTCCACATACATCATCCCACAATCAGAACTTGGCTGAGCCACCCAATGTGTTGAATTGCACAGCAGTTCCCCGCAATAAGTACTCTAAGCCTTAGTGATGCAGATTTCTGATTGAAATATGTACTGTTCAGTACAGAACAGGAACTGCAGAGTAAGGTTGAACTGTGTGCTTCAGCCTAACACCTTTCTTGTGTTCCATTTTTGATTTTTGCATCCTTTAGTGCCCAAAGAATTGTGTGCTTTTGTATAGGTCTTATGGCTGTCCCCAGTTTTCATATATTCAAGCTGCAATTCCATCGAAAGGGATGTATTTTGGATCCTTTTCAGCATTCCTGTGTGGTTGTGTCATGGCCCATCCTGCTGTGACAAATGGCATGAAAAGGCACAACCGAGGCAAGACCATATTGTAAAAAGAGTCTGAGCGTCCGACCTTACCGAAGCAGCTGTCAAGGATTTGGAAAGCAAAGTTTTCTCACATACAGTGTTATAGAAGAGGATTATGCCAGACCAGCACTTATTATGGACAGGGTTCAGCCTGAGAAATTTTTTCTAGGAAGAAAATAGAGTGAGGGAATGATGGAGGAAGGCGAGTAGGCCAAAGAGAGTGATATGGAAGGACAGCTGTTAGGGGCACACATCCTATAGAGGAAAAAAAAATGTGTGCGTTTGTGTTGGGGGATAATGCAGGGAGGTGAGACACTGGTAAGACTTGAGCCTCAAGGCTTAGCTGAAGAACAGTCAATAGCCTGTCAGCCCTGCAAATGAAGGGGCGATACCTTCATCTTCCTCGGATGTGCAGGGTTCCACATCTTGTCATTTTGATTTTGCTGTCCCACAGTGAACCTCCACATGGAGCAGAGATTAAATGCTGTTATGTGTCAAATTATGCATTTAGAAAAAATGTATGAACATTTTTGTGCCGCATGCTCTTCATAATCCTTACTGGGTGTTAAACACAGGATGGCATGATCCGTTGAGGCACAATTTAACTCACAAAAGAGCAGAAATAGACCACTTCACAGAAAATTTATCGTAAATTATTCGTCCCAACTTTGTCAGCCCATCCAGTTTTGTGACTATTTGAATTGTTTTTAGAAATGCCTCTACACAGAGTGTAACTTTAGACTAGTCCACCAGTGCTGCATTACTTAAGCACTAGTCTTCCTCAGTGGGAGTAGAGCCACTCACAGCTGACTTGCCCATTTGTGCCACTGCTGGCCAACGGTCCCTCAGTCACAGCTGTGCGAGTTCTAAATGCGCTACAGCTGCAGGACTCATGAGACCCACGAGACAAATGATTACCCATTAACACACACAGCAAAGCAGTGGCTTTTCAACACCTCTCCCCATGTTGTTTTAATTTAAAACAATGTTATTTGGGTTTGTGATCCTCCGTGCAAGGCCACATATTGTCCCTACAGTCTGACATACTGAATTGAACTTAAAGTGTAGTTCATGATCTGTGTCAGCAGACAGGGAGCTGTTTGTTAGAATACCAGGGTCACTTTTTGTTCCTTGTCTGATTGTGAGGAATTTTGTCTAAATGCTGTGAAAGGGCTATCTGTGTCCACAGTGGTAATACAGCATGTTTTACAAGCCAATCGTCTTCCTTAGCCGTTGCTGGAAGGATAGACATCTTGCGTATTCACTTGTATTCACACGCTCCACATGCTGCATACATACACAAACACTGTAAAGGGCCACAGATGGTAAATATAACTCACAGAGTGACTGATCGCATTTCAAGCCAATTTACACTCTGTTTATAGCTATAGGAACATAACTATCTTTGCTCTACGATCTGTGATGACCACAAACCAACATCTATCTCCTGAGCGTGACTCATTGTAGGAATGCTCTTTGAGATTTATACTAAATGAATGTTGACAGTGTTCCTGTTTGTTTTTTTTGTTTTTTTCCATGGCTGATCTTTAAAGTTGCTTGTCCAGTTGGCTGTCCACAGTCCCCGGAGAAGAGGAAGGAGACAAGCTTATAATGATGAGGAGTAATGGTGGAACATAATTATATTTGTTATTTGCGTCACTGGAGCCCTAATTAATTCAACTCACTAATGGGAGGAACAAAACTGTCTGTTTTTGTGAGCTGCATTGCTCTTTGGGTTGTTCTGCATTAATTCCTTACAGCAGGATGCACATTCTGTTCTGTTATCCGACTGGTTTCTTATCCTTTCTCCATCCTCATGCCGCAGTAACATGTTAACGTTATGTTTATTCCTCTGTCACCACTTGCCTTCTTTGTGCTCTTTTCTACTTTTCTGCCTTCCCACTCAGCCTCACAGTGCTTTTCACTCTTTGCCTGACCTTAGGCCTTTTGACATTGTATTTTTCAACAGAAATTGACAACCCTGAAGTCAGCCCATTTAGTCTTGTCCTTGCCTTGAATTCTTTAATTCAATAAATGTGCTGAAATAAAAAAAAATAGGTTCAGAAAAGCACTGTTGTAACTATATATTGTAGATTCCATTCCAAATAGTTTTTAAGTACATCTAGCCCCTAAATAATATGTGGATATTAGGTCAGATTATTATATTTTTATTAACAGGCAATGTTACAAAGGTTGCAACCCATATGTGGACAAACAGTATAGGAACGTTGCTCATTAATGTATTGTAAACTATACATGTCACAAAAACGACTTTGGGTACTTTGGTTAAGATATTCCAAAAACAAATGAAATTGAGACGAGTATGTCTTAGTAATAGAAGTGCATGCACCAAAGAGCTGCAAAAACAATAAAGTCAATGTGATGTCTTACTTATGCTGTTTCTGATGTTGCTTTTTTCATGTATTCATTTTCTTAGTGCAAACTTTCCAACACTGAAAAGCTTGAACGGCAGCATAATGCTTGTTAAGGACTGGATTTATCTCCAAACTACAGCACCCACATGTTTAACGTGCAGCTTTCAAGCCGAGTCTATTTGGAATGAGATAAAACTCAAACTGTTTTTACGATTTGTGTGTGTGTTTGTCTGATAGAAAGCACGGCATTGCCATACAGACGTTCTTTTAGCAATAGCCAGGGTCATTGTCCTTCAACGAGCTTGTGCAGTACTTTTTAACTTTTCCTGCCATTCCTGAAAAAAAAATGAAAATAGCAGCCCTGCCCTCGTAAGTCATCCCGTGGGAAGAAAAGTGACCCCTCCTGTGTGAGATTGATGCGCTAAATCAGGTTGCAGATGCCGCCTGCTCCTCTTACCTGAAGGTGCTCATAGAGAACCATCATTCACACTGGAGTGCAAACGCTTTGATATTCTGTGTACCTTCCTTTGGCTTTTCAGCTTTGTGCGCGTGTGTGTTTGTTGTGCCTGCGTGTGTTTGATCTCAGCAGTGTGGTGGACAAACATAGCGCTGAATGGTGCATGCAGTAGTCGCACGGACACGGACAGGCACATTTACTTTTAAGACTTGTCCACTCACCTTGACATGCTTCTCCCATTTAGGTTGAGGTTCAGATTGAGAAACTGTGTTCTGTTGGGTCTTTCAAGGTCACCTGCCCAGGGCTTTATTGTTTTAAGTGAGTCTTAGGCCAGCTGGTCCGCTCTTCTATAAAAACACGGAGCAACAACTGGAGTGTACTCCCGAGTAACCTGCTGTAAACACACTCTCCCTGAGGTTGTGTTGTTAACCCTCTTCAGATTTAATAACAACTCCAGGCTGGTTAGGCAGATGCAAGAAGAGTTTTTTCCTTTTTTTTTCAAATATCCATTTAATTAGTTGAATGAGTTTGTTTCCATGGGACATTTCAATTTATTGGCTTGAGTAAAAACGAGGTAAGGAATACAAACCTGGCTGACTCATGGTCTAATTTTTTTGTTTTTTACAGATATTTGACCTGCTCAGCCAGCAGCACAGTCAGTCTCCCTTCCTAATTCACACTCTCCTTGGAAAGGTAAGGTTTCTTTTTTCACCTGTAAAACCTCTCTTCCATCTGCTACGACAATCTGTTAAACTCAAAGCAAAATAAAAGCTAGAGTTTCTAATTTCCTAGGTGGTTTCAGTAGCTCGCCTCCTTTAGCGTCTCCTGCGTAATATTCTGTTTATTCAACAAAGACTTTGAAGCTTTTACCTCACAATAACTCTGCATTTCTTAAATGTCATCACACACTTGCACACGATTGCTCTGTGCCCAGAGTTGATTACAATCCAGATGTAACAACAAGGTTGATAATCTTTTCCAGCTTACAGTAGAAACTGAAAGTCGTGAGGTTGAACCTGTCTATGTGTAACTGAAGGGGCCACACTGATAACTCCCTACTGCACCTTGCTTCAAAGAGAATCCCAGCTTAAAGGGGCTAACTAAAATTAGCCAGGAAACAGATAACCTGTGCCTTGAGATCAAAGAGAGGCTGAATTGTCAGGCTCTTTGGCGGCGCCTGTGGTGGCAGAGCTTTAAAAGGAGGAATGTAGAGTGATAGAGACGCAGAGATGGGCAGAAAGAGAAGTGTGCTCCAGTGCTATTCATGCAAGGGGATGAGTGTTCAGGAGATCCAATATCAAGATGTAAAGTTCCACAGCATCTTTCATGGAGGTTTTGGACTGAAGGGTCAAGGTTTTGTGGGTTGCACATCACGCTCTTTTCAGACAGTGCATCTGCTACCCAGAAGTCTGAGCATCCTGGCCTTGCATTCAGCAGGGTCTTTGATCACATGTGTTTATATGTTTGTAACTATTGAGTGGGAGACAGCTTTATTCTGGAGTAATGCTGCTCTGTACTCTGCCACGTCCTCAGATTGTTTCTGGAAGTGTTTCCATTACCAGGAGAATGTGTATATATTTCATAGAACTAACATCCATTATTATTGTAATGTATATACAGAAGACTGTGTCTGTGTGTGTGTCTGTGTGAGAGAGACTGAATGATGTACCCTGCAGCCAACAGATCATTAAGTTACATCATTGGATAAGGACAGCATATCCTGAGGGGACCTAGTCCTTTGGTTCCCAATGAGTACTAGTGTGTTTGCACCTTAGTTAACACCCTGGAGTAGTGTTGTACGTGTGTGTGTGTGTGTGTGTGAGGAGTGTTATTGTTAGCCTCCCTGTTCTTCTCATTGGAACATACTGACTTGATATTCTGCTTGTCAACCATTTACATATTTATTTCCATAGTCAAACAGCGCCACATGCACCAGTGGCCACCGGAGACCTTATGTCTTTAATTGGCTATTGATTGACTCTGCTGTGGTAGTGGAAGACGATATATCACGGCAAAGGTTGAGCGAGTGGGAGTTAGGAGACAAGTTGAGTATGGAGGTGATGGTGCTACTCTGACTGTCAAATCTGTGACTGCATTATTTATACGTCTCTCATATTTATTTATATAGTAAGGATCGGTGATGCAATGCACAATAGAAAGATGGAAACACAGACTCCCTCATGGACACAGTTTATTTGCATAGGTCAGTGTACATTGGTTCTGTTTAGAAGAACGGAGTACATGAGCAGAGTCACTGTATATATTTGGAAAGGATGAGATTTTGGTTTAAAGCCTCCATTTAATATGAAATGGGTTCGTCATCAACATTCTTTGCTGTCAGAATAAATTGTGATTATTTATTTATGTGTGTGCAACGGTTTGCATGTGTGTGCTTGTGTTTCATGCTATATTGTAGAACACACTTTTAATGCGATATAATGACCCACTCGGTCACATGAATATAAATGGGGAAAAACTGCAAATGAGAACTTTGCTTTAGTTTTCACCTGACAGCTGACATTACATGGTCTTCACTTTCACTTTCACTGCAATTCTGTATTAAAGCCATTAGAATAATAGCAAGGCTGAGTGAGTTCTAATTTTTCTGGTCATTTATGCTCGAGTGCAGCCAGATCTGGAACCTAATCACAGGCTTGCAAAAAAAAAGAAAGAGAAAACCTCTAAAACTTTTAAATTCAATTTTAGTGACATGAATACACAAACTAATGCTAACCTGAGATTGCCCAATCGAAAAGGTTAATGGCACTTAGAGCACAAGGTTTCAGTCTCTATTCATTTCACTGTGTCCGTTCCAAATAAAAACTATCTTCGACTCCTACCTTGTCAAAAGGAGTTCGACATGTTTTGATTTGGCACAGTTTTACACCGGATGCCCTTCCTGACACAACCCCAAAGGGATTTGCGTCTTTGGCTGGAACTGAACCAGCCACCTCTCACTTGCTAAGCAAATGTGTAAACCACTACACTTAGATGTCAGTCACTAAGGTTAAAGGGCCGCCCTGTCACATAAACGGATACACCATTTTCCTGATTGTTTCTCCAGCCTGTTTACTTTGTTTGGCTGGTTCGTCTGTCCAGACTGCTTAATATAACCACCCAACAGAGCCATGGAAATCTGTGAGCAGAATTCCATCGCTCCGTCATCATGCAGCGATGCTGCTCCTGCAGGTCAGGAACTGCATCCTAGGAATGTCCCCTCTTGCTGTACTGCAAACATCCAGGTCCTGTTCCTGCAAATGCCAGCCGATTTAGACAGGCTTTGATGCTATCCTCACACGTGAATGCTTGTGTGCGAGTCTGTACGTGCTTGTGTGTGGCGAGTGTGTGTACGTTGCTCTGTGAATGCTGACAGGCTGCCAGCTTGGGTATTGATCTGCAGCCGTTCCGGCTGAGGCCCAAAGGCCAGGCCGTATCAGCTGTCAGTCATGAGAAGGGCATTACAGCCGTACTGATCTTAGATCACAAATCCCACTCAAAGATAGAGAGGAGAAGGCATTGGTGGTGGTGGTGGGTGAGACAGTGAGAGAAGAAAGGCGGAAAGAGGGTAAAATTGTGATATAAGAGATATGAAAGTTACCGTGTGTGTCTGTTGCCTTTTCTGCAGCTGTGTTCTCCTATGTTAAGGCTGCCCTCAATTCACTCCCCCACAGTCTTTGTTGATTGAGACAAACAGATCCTCTTTAAGGACCCGTGGGTGAAGACAAGCCTAAGCTCCTGACCTTTTCACCTCCGCGACCACCCACATACTTTGTCCATCCACACGCACATTTTGTCGCCGTCTCACCAAAGTGTCAGCACAATTACACAGTGCTCAGACCGCAGCGTTGATACACCTCGGCTGATGTACATGCACTTCAATAGCCGCATATACACATAATACACATTTACTTATTGCCCTAGGGGCAAATAATAAACCATAATTATGTGTAGAAGATATCACAGCTCTGCTCATAATGGCTGTAAAATTACTTCAAAGGTTACAAAATCAGTTGAGAGATAAGGTTGTGTATTAAGCTCATTTTTGTATCTTTTTCTTTCATAAGACTTTAAGTCTCTGCAGTGTTTTGATCTTTTCCTAAAGTCTGTTTTCTGTGGCTCCCTCCGTGTTATTGCGTTCACTTGCCGCTGGTATAAAATCTATCCATTATAATCATGACTCGGATTAGTTTTGATTTTAAGTTGTCTGAAAGGCACTGAGCCCTGTGTGGGTTTTGTTTTGTAAGAGATAGACATCGCTGATTGTATTGACGAAATCCAAGGTCGCCACAACTAGTCTTGCGTGACTCCGCTCCGCCGTGCTCCTTCACGGTGATTATTCCATTACTCTAAATCTTCTAAATCTGTTCCCACCACACATTTAGCACGCTGATGGGTCTCTGTGTGCCTTCAGTTTAAACGTTTCATGACACCAACCTAAGAGTGTGGGAGCCGCTGCAACTCGTAAAGCAGGAGTGCCGATAATGGATAGACAGAGGCCCATTTGTATTTGTTTATCTGTTACCTTTTTATCCCTGTTAATGGATAAATGACCTGTCTCTGCACCGGCATTGTGCATTTTGTGCTGGGCTCAGCTGATGAATGTAAATCAGTGTTTAAAGGAGGAATGTTGATGTCTTTGCTCACTCACTTTAATTTTGGTAAGCTGTTCTGTCACTGCGTTACAAGAAATCGCATGCAAAAGATACTAGTTCCATTTTAGCTGGCACTTTATTTTTAATGAAGTAAAGCTTTAAAATTGTCTAGTAGTCACTCTGTTTAAAAATTTAATTATTTGGCAGGTCAATTTTATTCCTAACTAAAACATTCAAGATATCTCATCCATTCGGGCCAATCTGTGGTCCTGCTAAAATTTCAGCAAACAATCATCATGTTGTGGAATCCTTAACCATAATGCCTTTTAGTGTTATGATATCAATTATAAACTAACATATCCCAAAATGTCAATATATGCCCAAACTGGCCTCTTGGAAAGTGACATTTATCAAGTGCCTCTGTGGTGTGACCTCCACTTTGAGCTGACTAAATATTTAAAGGGAGTTTGATGAAGAGCGGATCATCCATCCATCCGTCCATCTATTCTCTTCTGCTTATCCAATCCAGGGTCGTGGGGGCGTTGGGCCTATCCCAGTTTCCATCAGGTGAGAGGCAAAGTACACCCTGGACAGTTCGCCAGTCTGTCGCTGGGCTGACAAGACTTTAAATTAAACTATTTTAGTCCTGTTGCCACAGATTTAACAAATCAAGCACTTATGCGGTCTTCCTTTGCAAACATTTATGAAGGAATGTTTTTCCTGAAGAGCTCACTGAATGCGAGTTTGCTGTCGGTTCATGAAATACGTTCCCTGTAAGTGGCATAATTGCAAAGTGGAAGTGTTTAAGAACTACAGAAACTCAGCCCCGAAGTCAAAGACCACACAAAGTTATAGTTCTGAGAGACTGGCTGCTAAGACACATAGTGTGAGAGATTTGTCAACCGT
>VUQR01017680.1:33363-47875 GCA_015108515.1 Hemichromis elongatus | reverse complement strand
CATGGTTTTAAAAAAAAAAGGGGGGGGGGAGGAAAAACCCCTGGTATTTCTATAAATAATGGTTTGGTTTCTCCTTGGCAACCTTCGAGGCTGAGCACCTGGCATATAGCACACCCTAAAGTGTCTTTAGAATTTATCTGGTCCTGCACCCAGCAGTATTCATCACAATGTAAAACACTGTGCCTCTGCAATACATCATAATCGGGCCACAGGGCCACCGTAAATCAAAAGTACAATGCCCTTGACGTCTGCATTTGGCCCATAGAACAGTATTTTTCTCTTCCTGCCCAGTCGATGGTGTGAGATCCTTGCTGACCATCCTGTGTGTGTGTGTGTGTGTGTTTTGATGTGCCATGTCTATATGGGAAGCTATAGGGAGTTTTGAGGGGAGTCCAGGATCTTAAGCACACCTTGTCTGTGTCTACATCTGTCTGAAACCTGACTGAACAGTGATTTATGGTCTGTGCCGCCTCAGTGACTTTAGTCCAGATTCGGTGTGGTCTGTGAGCTGTACACTCAGATGCACCCTCTGTTATAGTGTTCTACCAGGCTTATTTACATGCCAGGGTTTCTGCTAGTATATTTTAAGCCTGGTGGTCTGTTGGGCCTAAGATGCCCCCCCCTTGCCAGGCCAGTGCCCCGGGGATTTTTAATTTTGTAAACTGTTAAGTCAGCTAAGCTATCCCAGTAAAGAACCAGGCAAATGTTATGAGCTAATGCTGATTTTGTTCCTGCTCAGTTATGTCCACAAATCAAGATAGGCTAAATCACTCATATCCATATGTAAACAAAGTTAAATATGATTCAGTGCTTTCCTGCCGCTGTAAATATAAACACATTACTTTCATTACTTTCCAACCTTCCAAGTTGGAAATGACTTCCTTTTCCTCCCTTCCCACAGAAGGAAAAAGCGAGCCTGGTCTATCTGTGCCACCACACAGTTAGCACTGTTATACTGACTGTATAGTGCTCAATGAGTCATTCTGTCGCAGCTCCTCTGGCAGAAACCTTTCAGGCGATCAGATGTGTGTGTGATATTTAAATAGATGAAGCACGTGAGCAGATGTGTGCCAAATTCATTTTTGATGCAGGATAAGAGATTCGTCTATTGCTGTATTAGCAGTTAAGAGTGTAGAGAAAACTAATTGAACTTTCAAATTGACTTAGCAGCAGGAAAACGATGGTGGTGGTCACATGTGTCCAGCTGGTTTCTTCATATGCACCGGGCCTGTGCCTGCTGCACATCTAAGAGTACTTTATTCTCATTTCCTTTAATTTCCTGCTCTGTTTAACTATCTTGACTGAAATTTATAGTGTATGAATTTATGTTTTAGCACAGCAGGGCCAGTCAAAGGTTTGGTTCTCTTGCACTGTTTCAAGAAACAGGGAGCACGAGTTAATTTAAAAAACACACACACACACAAAACAGAATATTCTCAGTATGCCGTGTCATTTGTATGCTTGGCGAGAGTTTGTTCTCTCTCTGGGGATTACAGAATAACTTCCACTAAACTCCTGTAGTTGTTGTCAGCCCGCTGAATAGCCCACAGAAGTACAAGCAGCTGAAAATCTGCAACAAGCAGAGGGTGCAGGAGCTTTGGCAGTGGATTAAACACAAAGCCTTGGGCACATGGAATAAACTGCTCTAAATTGATTTGGGCCATGCTGTTTTTACTGAGAATGTTGCTAATTGCTTTTCATTAATGCAGTTCCATTGCCTGTGTACTTGGTGATAGTTCAGTAAACCTCTTTTAGACACAATGCTGATTCATCCGCTTAAAAATGCTATGTTAGTAGTACAAGTTAAGAGGCTGTGTACATATTCAGCCTGTATAGCACTTCACTGATTCCAAGGTTGATTGTGCTGTTTTTAGATGGCGTAAATACCCCGTGCTTTACCAGCAGTATAGAGACATCAGTACAGGCAAAACTAAAAGGGGAAAGCAGCTAGTTCACACGGATAGCTGTTCACTACTAATGCCTGAATTTGGACCTAATAAGAGAACATTTTCTGATTTTTCATTTCTTTTTTTAAGTATTTTTTTCCCACAGAATTTTTCCAAAAATTTTGATGTTGAATTCACACTCAGTCACATTTAACTATTAACTATTGCACAGATATGTTCGGTTTCTTATTCATAAAAAATGTTTCAGACAGCCAAATAAAAGGTTAACGGTTGCAAATCTGGGTGTGAAAACAAATTTAGAGTCGAGTGTGTTTTGCCAATAGGAAAAATGAAAAATAGAGAGAGAGCTGCATGGTTAAAGCAACGATGTGCTGTGACAGAAATAAAAGGGGAATAACAGACAGTTTTCTGCAGGTGATTTTACACCGCTGGAAACAACAGAGCACGATCACCTGCAGTGTTGTGTGGAAAAAATGTTAGACAGCGCTTTGAGTGAGAAGATTATCTTGAAACAACAGAACTGCTGAAGTTTACATATCAATAAAATTGGTATGTGTTGATTGTAAAGATGTGGATGATTTGAGTAGGGTTTATTTTGGAGCTTTATTTTTAATTTATTCCTGACAGCTGCTGTGAATATTATCTGTCTTTGCAGAAATTTTGTTGGGAAAACTAATTTTGACCTGATAATGGCATTAAATGTTCACCTAAAGCAGTGCAGGTCTTCTTAATGAGGGCCCTAAATTTACTTAATACTTGTAAAAAACAATCAAAACATCATGTGGCACTAGAGGGAAACCTCATTAGGATTGATCCTATAAGGACCATGAAGGTCTGTAACAATGTAATGGCAAAGCCTCCAATATGTGTTGAACTGTACCATGGAAATCCAAGCAGGAAGAAGGAACAAGTTTCCTTTGTATTATTTTAGCTTCTTTCCCTTAGAATTTAAAGCACAATAAGGCAACTGTTGTTTTGATTTGGCGCTATATAAATACAATTGAATCAAATTGTTTCCTGCACTGTGCACCGTTACGTTTCCTGGATGTCGTCTGAGTAAAACTACATTAAAAGATACGCATACAACAAAATTCAAATGTCGGGCACAGCAGTAGGTGAAGAGCTTGCCCCTCAAAATGGATCGTCATCTGTTGTTTGGAAATACCTTGATTGGATTTGGCAAGCAATGGTTACCTATGAAGAAGTCATACAGTGGTGTGTGTCTGTACCACAAAGCAGCACCACTAACTTATTTATCTGCAGGAAAACACCACAAACTGCAGTATAATTAATGCATGAAGGCCAAGAAAAACAGTACAAATCATCCAACAACTCAGACATCCATTAAATCGAGCCTCATTGTTGTATTCATTCACCTCACAAAGATGATGCCGTTGCATTCTCTTTGTCCAGTGATATCTGTCTGATAAACAAAGTGACTATTAGACGTTTCAGGATAATTGTCAACATCCAGAACAACAGAGATGTTTTTCCCCTTTACAGTTATTTTTCCAAGGTGGTAATATCTGTGCTGAATGTAAAAGGAGAAGGCTATCGCAGGAGTTTGCTTCAAATTTTATTCACATCACTAATGCAGGTATAAGGAAACACGTTGGATGCTCATGTATTTAGAGAAAAAAAGACAGTCATTTGTTTTAAAATATTCCTCATTAAAATGAGCATTTTTCCATGACAGATTGTACCTGGGTTCTTCTAAAAGTCCTTCTCTAGTCATCGATTAAACCTCTAAAAACTCGTCATCAAAATGTCATATTTAGTGATTTCTTTTTTTAAAAAAAGACTCCCTTGGCCTCTGCATTCCTCATTTCGCATGCTTGGATCTATAAAAACGAAATGTGAAAATTAACCGACAAGTTCTCTGGATGGGCAGTGCTTAGTTTTGGGAAAACTATTCTACACTTTTAAAACATGAGGAGAGCATGGAGAAGATACCATCCCATCAGATGAGAGAAAAAGACATAGAAGGCTTCAAAACAAAGAAAAATCAACTGAACGGTTATGTTGAAAAACTCCTAGGTCTAAAACTGTGAACACAAAAAAAGGATTAGCACTTGTCATCCACAGCAATTTAGTAATTATATATATTAAATATTGATATTTTATTTCTAAGAGAAAAAAAAAGTGACAGTACACAGCAAGCCTTTGTCTAAGTTAAAAATATTAAAAAAAACCTAACTGCATTTTATATTCTGCTAGCAAATGTGAGCTGATGGATGATTTCAGGCAGCAGCCACAGGCTGTGTTTCGAGGCGTTTCACAAAGCAAAAGGACAAAAAAGGGCAAGGTTTTTTTCCACACTATCTGTATGTTACTGCTTCACATTTGGCCTGAATACAATCATGAAAAACCTTTTTTGCGTGAACTTTAGCCCGTGAGTGCCAGTAATAGGGTTTTTAATCAGGCCACGTGATTTTATGATTACAGTCCTGATGTAGAGAGACTTTCAACGAACAGAGAAAAACAGTGCTTCTGTAATCCTCTGCAAGCTCAGGCTTCATGAACAAACATTGTGTCCTACAAGTGGTTGCAGCATGAGGCTCAGTATTTATGTTTCTCGAGTGTCTTCCACAAGTAATTACTTTAATGTTTTCCGCCCCAACACTGAGCTTTTGGTGGTGCTCAGAGCTCGAGCTCTTATGATTCCACACTGTGTTTTCTACGCTTTGACCACCTACCAGCTTCCCTCCCGCAGTAAACTCACACACCCGCCATACACACCTGCTCTCCTCTCAGTGCTCTCAGCAGGCCTGCTGCCAGTCTCCTCAGCAGTCAGCCAATCAGTCCCTGCTCTGTAGTTTAGATCAGACGGCGCTCCCCTCATTGGCTGACTCAGAGGCAGCCAGCCAGCCTCGCAGCAGTGTTTTGAGAGAGTGGTCCTCGATTGTTTTGTTGTAGAATCAAGCATCCTGTATTTGGGGCAGGGCTGTTTCATTAGTTTAATGCTTCACCAGGTTAGAGGCTTCATTAGCTAAATGTTCCCTTTCTTCTCTAATCAGATCAGCAGAATCAGATCAGCCTGAATCATCAAATACTATTTTTGTAGAGTAGATCACCTGCAGTATTAAATACTGGAAGTAGCATGGTTCTCTGATTATTTATTTTTTTTAAAAAGCTCTTTCTGGGTTTCAGATTCAATTTCCCATCTCCCTCCTTCTTATCTTCTCATTCAAAGGTGTACAGTTATTGCTTTCTCCCAAAAAGATTGTGCACGCCAAATATGTCAAAAATTGCTTTTTTTCTGTGCTCCTGTTCACTTTGCATTCTGTACATCTCTGCTTCTGTTTGTCAGTGTTTGTGTGTTTCCTTTTCCCTGTTTTCTCATTCATTCCTGCCCAGTGCTGCAGTCATGGCGAGGAATGAATCCACAATTTGGCTCGCAGGATTTCTCAAAGGACTCCGAGGAGAAAACTCAATCTTTGTGGTTAATTCTAAAAAGACGACTAAGGACTCGCGTGAATGTAGCCTGCAAAAGTCAGCGGATAACCATTTTCTACATCAATCCAGGGTTTTAACATTGCTGTTGGTGTTTGGTGACTGATGATTTGTGAACATTGTGCAACTAAAATGAAATGAATAACTCTATACTGTTACCAAAAGAGGGGAGAAAAAGTCTTAAATTTTTATAAGCTACATCAGCTGAAGCTCTTTTTAGACCCTCTTTATCACTCTAATGTTGAGCCCATGGGTATTCTTGAACCTCTGACCTCAATTCATACTACTTTTCTTTTCGCGGGCTGCCTCCTTCCTCTGGTGCGATGGAGGTGAAGCAAATTGATCAGATGTCCTGATACTTAATTTGGTAATGTTGTCGGCTGTTCATTTTTGCCAGGCACAAATGGATTTCTGAGGCTTTTTCTGTTGCTGTCTTTTCACTGCACTACCCTTAAAATTGCAATGCAGTGTAGATTCTTCCGCAAGTGTACAGCACGGCATTATTTCCACACTTCTCCATGTCGTTCTTTTCAGTAAATAGTGACTGATTTCACAGTAGAGGTTCAATCTAATCAGTCCAGACATTAAACTGTGTCTTATATTTCCTGCTGTTCAAGAAATAATGAATTCTTCGCAAGGCCGATGATTATACAGAGTACCTGACACACATGAGAGAGAACATGTAGCACAGTTGCATGAACACTGCAATAAACGACATAAAAAAGGAGGAAAATTTACATCCTATTTGCATAGTAATTCATTTTTGCCCTCTCTTAAAACTCACAAGTGTTTCTGCTTAATAAGAAACTGATAAATAAGTAATAGGAACTAAGCCTGCTTTCCTCTGCTCTTTGGGGAACTGGTATGGTTTTGAGTGCTTCATAAACCAAATATGTTGGACTATCGTGAATTGCTATGGTTTACTTTTGATAACTCAAACAGGTCTTATATTAATTTGAGCATCTTCTATATTGTCTTTTCTTTTTTACTGTATAAATTCAAAGTCAGAAAGTGTTAGTAAGACTGTTTTGTTTTTGTTTTTTTACATTCTTTCATTGTTGCAGCACCTTGTCTTGATGTCTTGATAAACCGAGCAGATATTTGAAGTTTACACCGCTACATTCACAACTGAAAATATCTTAAAAGTTTATTTTGTGACCCAGACAGAGTAATAAGAGTAATCTTAAAACTAAGTAGCTGCCGCTATTGTTGGACATGAATTGGCTGGGCCACGCTATGAATTCTGGGATATGGTGGACCACGAAGGATACGCCGACTTGGCCTTCAAATGCGACCTGCGAAGGATGCGTCCTAAATTTGCGAGATCTCGCGAAAGTTCATCTTCATTTTTTTTCTCCCATGTCCCTTGCGGGGCTCCGGGTTGGACCCCGTTTGCATTCAGAGCTGACTTAACACTTCTTAAAGATTCACCAGGATGCTTCCAGCGCCTTGTTGAATTTATGCATGACACAGCTGCACACATCAGTGATGTGAATTTCCTGCTTCAACACATTTCAAATGTGCTCTATTAGATTGAGATTTGGTGACTGTGGAGGCCATTTGGGTGCAATAAAAGTAGTTTAAGACCATTTGAGCTTTGTTACATGCCATGCTATCCCACTGGAAACAGCCATCAGAAGATGGGTATGCTGTGGTCATAAAGGGATGAACATGCGCCGGAACAATATTTAAGCATCCTGTGGGGTGTTAAAATGATGCTAAAGTGGTACTAGGGGCCCAAACTTTGCCAAGAAAAATTGCCCCGTGCCATTACACTACCAGCAGCCTGATACAGGGCAAGATGGATTCATGTTTTCATGTTGTTTTTGCTAAATTCTGAGTCTGTCATCCAAATATTACAGCAGAAACAGATACTCATCACACCAGGTAATGCTTTCCCAATCTTCTGTTGTGTAATTTTGGTTAACTCATCTGAATTATAGCCTAATTTTCCTGTTCTTAGCTGACACTAGCAATTATGGTGTTTTTCTGTAGCCCATTTGGGGTTTGACCGGTGTTTTCAGAGATGTGTTTCTACTTACCTTGGTTGTAACTGGTGGTTATTGGAGTTGATTCCTCCCTTCTTATCAGCTCGAAGCAGTCTGGTCGTTCTCCTCTTTCCTCTGGAATCAACAAGGTATGTGCATCTGCTGTTCCCTTTATAATTTCTCTTTTTTTGGATCCTTCTTTTTAAATCCTGGAGATGTTTGTGCAAGAAAATCCTAGTAAATCATCAGTTTTTGAAATTCTCAGATGAGCCTGTCTGGCACCAATAACCATGCTACATTCAAAGGTACTTAAATCATCTTACGCATTTTGATGCTCAGTTTGAACTTCAGCAAGTCATCTTTACCATGTCTACATTCCTAAATGGATTGAGTTGCTACCATGTGATTGGCTGATTAGGCATTTCATTTATCAAGCTGTTGAACAGATGTGCCCAATGAAGTGATTTTTTTTCTATATCTATATTTATTGACTTTAAGGGATTCCCAAACAAATAGTTGTACAATTATCTAGTTTTCTTCTTTATTGTCAGAATTGTATGTTTACATTGGTATTACTGTTTTCATGTTGCTTTCTGTTTTTCAAGGCATTCTAGACTTTTTTTTAAAAAACATTCGCTAAAGGTGCAAAAAGAAAAGTCTTCATGAATCTTCATAGTGTTACACTAATAAATTTTACGCCTCCTAACTTAACAACTTTTAAAGTGTTTTCTGTGTCTCATTGTGATTCAGACATGTGTGGTTGTAGTCTGAGGTCTTGCTACCATCTGACAGCTCTTAAAAGCTATATCTATATTCTTAGAATGGAGGTTGTGATGCTTAACCCTGTGGCAGAGTTAAAACCTATGGGGCAGTGCCAAAAAGTACAGCATTGCCACTTTGGGCAGTCAACCAATTGCTAAATAGCATTAAACAGTATTTGTATGGTTTAGACATATTATTTTGACCTCTATGTATAATCCATTTAACTTTTCTTTCTTCTATAATAATGTATCCATTATCTATGAACTTTTGAGGCTTAATGGTAGGGTGCCTGATTGACGGGTGTGCTAACACAGGGTGCTGTAGTGTATTGCTGTCTGCTATGACTCAGCTCCTATAATTACAGTCAATAATTAGGTCTTTACTATTTAGTACACCTCATTCCATTTAGGACTTCAGTTATGGTGTGCAACAATCTACTATTTAGGACTGCAGAATAATTACATTTTAATCTTGATCATGCAACATTGAAAAACAAAAGCAATTTGGTACATGTATCAATCACAGGTTTTCCCTTCGAAGCGTAACTTGTGTTTTCCTAGACTAGCTTGGATGAGTACACTAGCACTGCAGAAAGCAAACATTTTGTTCCTCAAAACAAATAATTTCCTAAACATTTATATATAAAAGTATATAAATTTGCAGTATCTTTACCTGCTTGGTATAACTATACTGCTGCTTTCTTCTTCTGCTTGTCCACCACTACTTTGTCCTTTTGGTTAGCCATACAGACAGACCAACTGGGTCAAACTCAACCACCCTAGGAGTCATATCCCTTTGTGACCTTGGGACTTCCAGGCCATACACGGCACAGATGTTTCTGTATACAATACCAGGACTGATTCTTAAACAGCGCTTTTCTACTCTCCCGGAGTACTCAAAGCACTCTATACAACATCTCACATTCACCCAATCACACCCATTCTCACAAGTACTTCCTCTAAAATGAGTCCTTCCTAACTACATTCATGCAACTTAGGGTTAGTATTTTCCCCAAGGATACTTGACATGCAGCCTGGAGGAGTCAGGGATCGAACCACCAACCTTACAATCAGCAGGTCCTGACCTGCTCTACCTCCTGAGCTACAGCCACCCCGACGTTCCATATATGTCCTGCTTGGTAGCATCTTACACCCTGCTATTATGTGCTGGATTGTTTCAGGGGCATGTTTGCACAGCCTGCACTGGGTCTAACACACCTTGCCTAGTGTGGTAGACCTCAACCTTAATCGATGTTGTGCTCAGAGCTTGTTCCTGTGCTGCCATGATTAGTGCCTCTGTGCTGTCTTTCAGTTGACCTTTGTCACCTAAGTGCTTGCTCATATGGGGTCACATGATTGTTGGGGTTCTGTCTGCTTTCTCTGTATTAAAGGATATTTACCTTACAATGTAAAGTGCCTTGGGGCAACTGTTGTTGTGATTTGGTGCTTTATAAATAAAATTGAATTGGAATGGAAGGATTAAAACCTACTCCTGTATATAATATCTTTTCTACTCAGCGTTTGGTAAGACCTGTCCTAAAAGATGGAAGCACTATCATTTTTCTTTTGTTTTTACAGCCTAATCAAATCTTTTTCTGTCTTCCTTTGAACCACAGTATGATAGACATGGACTAGCGTGACTCAAAGACGTGTACAGCGCTGATTCCACAGCACTGGTGGCAAACGGTTTTCTTTGGTTTCTGTGTTTTTAAAAGACCATCCTGTTCACATAGCTTCAGTAAAGGATGGAGTAAATGAGAGCTGTAGTTTCATCCCTGTCAAACCCATCAGCAAGATGATTAGAGACGGCTTGGCGTCTTTCGGGCCACCATACAATGTGGCTCATGAGCAATAACATAAAGACAAAACTGACACATTTAGAAACACGAGTGACATTTTAAATAACTAAGTTAAAAACAGCAGCCAGGAGCACATGACGAGGTCTAGCATGAAGCAGTGTCTTTCCTCCAAGCTGACCTTAGGCCTTTATCCACACCTAATCAGGTGGAGACCATAAGCAATTAGGCCCAGGCAAAACAGAAAGACTATTGCACTGGAGAATAGGGGTTGCAGAGGGTCACAACAGTATATTACTATGTATAGTGTGCTGCATGCCAGTGTACATCTCAATATAACACAGCAGTACGACAAAACGAGAGGAACCATTATGTAAAGTAAGGATGTGTCAGATTTTTAAAAATTGACTGCAGTGTATTTTTTAACATGATTTAGCAGCCATGAGGAATAATTTTCTGCAGCCGTGTGGAGATATTGTTTGCTGTGTGACCAAAGGTTTTGCTAAGCTCATTTGATGCAAATTGATTGCATGAGATGAACAACAGCTAAACAATGAGGCACAAAATAGGAAAGTGTGAAACATTAGCATAATGTTTTTGACTCCCTTCAATCAAAATCTAATCAATATAAATGGGATCCTTCTCTTTGAGTGGACAGTACTAGTGACAGCTATAGCTTGTTTTTTTTTTTATTATTGGGATTGTAACACACTATTTTTGAAATCAACTGCTTCCAAGATATTCCCCAAAATGAGAAGGTGTGCATGTAATAATAAACCTGAGAGGTGTCATGTTTATGAGTGATTAATTCCTGGCAGTTCCTCCCTGTGGGTGTCAGGTGACTGATAGCAAGTACAGTGTAATGTAATGCGTGCACTGATGTGAAACCTTTTCATTTCAGGAACAATAATGAAACTAGAGCTTCAACAAATTTAAATGAAGGCTGTATGTGGATGACAATAGATGAAACCCAGACAATTTGAAAGTTGGTCTAAATAGTTTTTCATGCTGTACAAAAATGATATAAGTACATGGCATCACACAGTGCAAGTTAGAGGGTCTTTCCTGGGATTCGCTTACTTTCATGGCCTCTAAAATTAGATTGAGATAAGTTATTATTATACACTGAATGTGTAATTTTGCTCACTTTCAAAGAAATGAACAGTGTCTCTTTTATATGTTAGTTTCTTGGCGGGAGACAGAATAGCAACCAAAAATCCAGAAAAAACCACATTACATAAAAGTTTTGCATGTCAGTGAATAAAACAAGTATTAGGTCCCCAAGTAAAACACGAATTAGTACTTGGTTGGGAATGTTTTTAGCCTAAAAGTAGACAGGGTGCCGGTCACCTGAATTCAGACTGGGAGCTGGTTC
Organism: Hemichromis elongatus; assembly: GCA_015108515.1. Lineage (NCBI taxonomy): Eukaryota > Metazoa > Chordata > Actinopteri > Cichliformes > Cichlidae > Hemichromis > Hemichromis elongatus. The sequence continues at coordinate 36,595 of VUQR01017680.1, read as the reverse complement.
CACACAGGAGAGCACTGAACGCTGCCTCCCAGTTCAGTTTTAAATATCCTGGGAACCACAAGTAAACCAGCAGTCTGATAACGAAGTGTTCTATTGGACCGATATGGTACTATGAGGTCTTTAGGACAGGAGGGGCCTGAGAAGACCTTGTAAGTAAAAAGGATTTTAAAATTGATTCTGGAGTTAACAGGGAGCCAATGAAGAGAAGCCACTATTGGAAAAATAAGCTCTCTATTTCTAATCCCTGTCAGTACTCTTGCTGTGCCATTTTGGATCAACTGAAGGTTTTCAGTGAGTATTTAGGACAGACTGGTAAAAATAAATTGCAGTACTCCAGCCTAAAAGTAATGAATATATAAACTAGTTTTTCAGCATCTGTCTGAGAGAGGATTTTTCTCATTTTGAAAATTCTGCACCAATGCAAGAAAGCAGTCCTACATATTTGTTTAAAATGCACATTGAAGGACATATCCTGGTCCAAAATTATTCCAAAATTCCTCACAGTTTTACTGGAGGCCAAGGTGATGCTGTGGTATATGGTTAGACACCGTGTTTTAGTCACCAAGATTTTTAGGGCTGGGTAAAATAACCCCAATTTTATGTGAATTTACAAGCAGCAAGTTAGAGGTCATCCAGGACTTTAAGACATTCCTGCAGTTTAACAAATTGTGTATTATAATAGATTGATAGATTGATATTGTCTGGCATCATCTGCATAGCAGTGAAAATGTTTATTAGGCCTTCTAATGCTAAGGCAAGGGAAGGATGTATAATGTAAACAGAAGTGGTCCTAGCACTGAACCCTGTGGAACTAATTAACCTTGGGGGGAAGAGGACTCCACATTTCCATGAACAAACTGGAGTTGAGATACATCTTATTCCAATCACTTCATCACAGTATCTTTAATATCTACAACATGCTCTAATCATTGTAATGAAATATAATGGTCAACTCTTCTCACAGTTGAGCATGATATAATAGAAGGTAGCTTATTGAACAATACATAAAAGTCTAGCAGGACAAAGAGGATCATACAAATGTTAAGTTAAACCTTTGCCATACAAAGAAAAAAACATATTTAAATATATAGTGCATATAAACACTGTGGCCCTTTCTGGATCACACTGGTTTTAGATGGGTTTTGACAGCTCTTTGATCTTATCCATTGTGGTGGAGATGTTGGAATTGAAGAAAATGGCCCTGTGGCCAGGTTACATTTAAAATGTCACGACACTTTTCCCCTGAAATTTAGTAAAAACTGTCTTGAAATCAATGAAATCTTACATGTCACATAATTAACTACAGCATAAACCATTAATGAGGATATAAAATCAGGACTTGATTGTCTTTAGATCGTACAGATGTGTGTAAAACAACACAGATATCTGGTAATCAGTGCTAAGTACCATATAAATAAAATTCTAAAAACAAAGACTCACCAAACTAATTCACATGCTTCTTGGACAGATTGTTAGTACAATTAACTGCACTCCAAGTCATATTATTTTTCAGGCTTGTGTTTTTTGGGGGTGGATTTACAAAGCACAAACTAAAAGAACATGGAAAAAAAATAGTAGCCTTTTTTATATCTTTATAGTTTCTGTGAATCTGTGAATTTTTTTTTTCAAATTTCATTTCTATTTTCTAATTGAATCATCTCATAAGAATTATAGTGTGAAATCATGAAAACTGAGTAAGTTGGTGACTTGTCTGGCAAAGTCACTTTTTTTCATTACTGTCTTTGAGTCCAAGCTGTGCCTGAACAGGGATCTTTAATCAGAGAGAAGGGAATGGATGGTATGCTACATGTAAATACCAGTATGTACTTTTTATGGACCATTACTCACATTTGCAGTCTTGAGCTGCTCTCTCACTGATGTATTAAACACAGCTAAAAAAACAAAACAAAGGCAAAGAAACGTTGCATTAGATAGAATCTGTTTTCCTGAATAACTGTTCAACGTTCTAATATAAGCAATTACAGAGCATGCAACTCTATTTTAGCCCGAGTTAACCTTACTGATTCTGTGGCTTATCCTACATTACAGCTCATGCCATTCAGAGTAATGGGCCCGATGATGAGATTTGGCACTTGGATAGAAAGTAGTGAATTCATCCATCCATCCATCCACTCAGGCCTGCACCAGAGAGCATGAAGCGCTGTAACGTGCAGGGAGAGAGGCAGGATTTTACAACAGTGGTGAAAGTACATTTCTCTTTTATAAAAGCTCCATTCCAAGTTGCTTTACTCAGTGTCTCACCCTGTGATTGTGCCAACTTCATGAAGTGGATCTGCCTGTCCTGAGATGACACAGGAAATCTCACCTTCCCAAGTCTGAGAAGTGTCACAATTACACAGCCCCTTATGTCACAAGCTATCAGTCGTTATGTAAAACCATTTTGCCACAGGGGAGAATAAATGTTTCTCCTCTTTCACCTTACACTCATTTCTCAGCCTGAGCCAGAGTAAGTCTAACATGAGTCTACAAACAGGCATATTTAAATGTGTGTATTGACTTAAATGGGTAATTTAACATAGACTCATGTAACCGTTTCATGAGAGACATATGGCAGCAGCATATTCTCTCTTGTCAACTCTGTCCTAGTGCCACACAGGACCTAGAGACTCCTGTCACTTTATATTTGTCACCACCTAACTCAGAACATGATTATCCTTCACAATAACGTTTCCCTCGTTTACTGACTACCAACCCTGTAGTGGCTCCGCATGGCCTATGAGAAGAACATTTTATAAAATACAACTGTCAAATCTTTGGCTTTAATTACATATCTATACACTCGTGCTAATGTAAACCACTCCAGTGAAGGTATCCAAACATGTTACCTGGGTTTCCTTGACATCAGCCAAACTAGCAAATAGCCATTTGCTTTGTAATATGGGTGTAATTTTAATTAAACATTAATATTCTAAAATAGCCCTGACCTAAAACTGTCATGGCCCCGGTGCCTCTCCGGCTAGCCCTGGATGGCTACATTGTATTTGTTGTTTGTCACTCTCCCTTCCTTTCTCTCTCTCTCTCTCTCTCACTCCCTCTCTGCCTGGGCGGAGCTCAGAGTGGGCTCCCGCCCTTGGCCGACGCACCTGCAGCTAATCGTCGGTGATTCTGATGGGTTCCAGCCCTACTTAAGACAGAGGCTCTGAGTTGCTCATCGCTGGAGTATTGAGTAATCCACGTTAGTATTGCCGGCTCGCTCATAGTTCGTTGTCTT
>VUQR01017680.1:0-23995 GCA_015108515.1 Hemichromis elongatus | reverse complement strand
TATAAATTAAAATGTAAAAAAAAAAAAAAAAAAAAAAAGTGGCACCAAACACCCTAATATCTGCTTTAAAAGTCAGGTGCATTTGTGCTGCTGTTCTCTTTACCAAGGCTCTGTTTAACTGTAAATACTCATCGACTTTGATTAAGACTATAGTGTTGTTGTTAATGTCAGTTTAAAATGAGAGATTGTTGACAATAAGAAACTAAGTAATATTATGGTAATTTTATAGCTGAGTGTTTTGCTCCCTAGTATATTATGGACTTATTATGGATGCTAAGAAAATTTATGCCATTTGTGCTGCCAAAGTGATTGAAAACTAAACAAATTAAAAAGCCTTAAATATCCCTATTGTGGCACGTGGGTTAAGTATGAAGCATTATGTTTACCACCACGTGCCGCTCGAGCTGATTACATTACGTTTAGCCTCACAGTGTGGCTAAAGATTGAAAGTATTTTGAATATTTGCACACATAATCTTCAGCTATACGATTGCATATTCCCTTCTGCAGTCACCTTGAGTAACAAAATGCTAGACTATAATGAATTGCAGTATGAAATCTGAGCTGATATTATGAATATTAATGTGGATGCAGCACAGAGCCACAAAAAGCAGAGTGAAATTGTTGAGCTAGAAAGTTCGCTATCTGCTTGTAGCAAAGTGTATGTTAGATAAAGGGCAGCGAGACCTTTAACTCCAGTTCTATTTGTTCTGTTGTCTTCTTGTACATTGGCATGAATGGTAATGCAGGAAATGCATTCCTGTTTGTGTGAAATGTGCAGACATTTAACCCTGTGCTATTGTTATTATGTTTGAGATGCCTTATCAGAGTAAACTGAAAAAAAAGAAAAAAAGGCCCTTCAACTCCTCATATTAATAGCTTAAAAAAATTAAGCACTTTTAAGGAATTACATGAATTAGATGACGACTGTGTTGTATTGAAAGTGTAAAAATGGTGGATTGTGCCCTTCCCCATAATGTTTTCTTCCACTTTAAAATTCTATACAGCGTGCCCTTTGCCTCCACCTGTGATGTGGCAGTAAAACCACCGTGGAGACAAGCTGGAGCCTAACCTACACTGAAAAGGAAATAAAACTCCCCGATGAACTAAATTAGGGACGACTGACCCAGCTCATCTAGATTCCTTGTACACAAGCGGACAGGGAAAAAATAACCCCACACACAGGACACAGAGACTGAGGAGCATTCACTGAATTTACTGGTTTTTACAAAGGTCATCTTGTTATAATAATGTTTTAGGCCTCAGCCATACTCGAGTAAAAATAGGACTCTAACCTCTGTGTTACCAAGAAAAAAAAACAGCATTTGCATTTAATTTTGTTGTTGTCTGGGACTGATTGCTGTGGCCAACTTTCAGCTTCCAAGGCAACTGCAGAAGTCGCCAGGTGGTGGGAAACCTGTCACAATAGGACTCTGACTGATTGAAGTCACTTTTAAATACATTGGTGAAGATTTGTAATTAAGCGCAATCGACAGATTGCCAGCATGTTAGTCAGAATCAAACAAGGACACAGACAAACCTGAGTTACAAAGGTTTGAGGCTGGCAATTTGCAATAAATTTAACACCAAAAGGCATGTCTCATTTTGTGCCCAATACGCGTTTGATCGCTGTTGTGTTATTTATTGGGACTGAGAGAGAGAAATGGTAACAGAACAAGTGCATAATTTTCACAGCACATTGCAAAAACATGGTTCTATCCCGTCACTCTTTGCTCAGTCCTCACTGTGAGCTGAGTCCCTGATCCGCAATAATATGACTGAAACACAGGAGAAATGAACTGAACGTAACAGAGGGAGGGAGGCAGAGAAGCCCAAAGCAGGAGAAACGACGTTTCCAGTGTTTCAGGCTTTTATTTCTACACAGAGATCATTACACGATGAAAACATCTCTCCACGTCTTTTCTCTGCAGTCTGCACAACAGAGGAACATTTTTATTTATTTCCTTAACTTCCCTCTCTTATTAACAAGTCTTTTAAAAAGCAGCTATTAATGGGACCAGGTTAATATGTTAGTCACCGTCTGCACTATGTTACGGTTAGTTAAATTAATTTAAGCAATATTCCCAGTCTCACACTTTTCTCTTCATGCACTCGCATCAAATTCAGCAATACAAACATGTTAACATAGAATTAACAGCTAAAAGCTAATTAGATGCTAGAATTAAAAGAGCAGCAAGTTGTAGTTTTGAATGGTGGTTAGGTTTGATCTTTTCATTCAGGAGTTGGGTTGTTTCTCTCTGTCAGCTATCACAGCAGCTGCACCAACAGGTATGGCGCCAACAAACTGTGTGCATAACATTTCTTCAGAGACGCCGCATATCAAGACTTTCTACCTACAGGATGTGAGACAGCGGCCCCGGTGCTCAACTTGTTTCACACAGTGCAGAAAAACCCAGAGCGATGTGCACATTTACACACTTTGCACAGTAACAGTAGCTTTGTTAACACATAGACAGCTCTGAATCTGACAGTAGTCTTTGTGTTTTTCTACACATCGTAGATGTCAGCTGTTACGCAGATTTCACTTTCATATGGTGGAATAATTTGTGATAAAGCAACTCTCTGGATAAATCCTGCACTCCACACGACTGTCAGTAGTCAGGTACACACAATTCCCAGCAATTTTTAACAGAAGAGTAATCCTCACATCATAGACATATTCTTCTTCTTCTTCCTCTCATTTATTTGCACTGCAAAACTGTTTTCGCTGACAAACACATTCAAAACCTATTGTTACGCTTTATTATTTTGTTAGTGCCTTCATTTTCGAGTTTCAGATTTTCTCTGCTCGTAGTAGAATGCTGGTCAGTTTAAGTTTAATGAGATAAACTAGTTTTGTCTTTTTGATTATAAATATATAAATTATGAAATTTGTCCATTTCTGGTTTGTGCCTGATAGGTGGGTTCTGCACGGTCCACTGGAAGGTGGTGGTGGTGGTGCACTACACCTCTCATGTAGATGGAAAAATAATTATAACGGAGAGCAACTGTTTTGAGATCTATTACAGTTAGGCAGTATCGCTAGCAGATTGCATACAGGATTGCATATACTTTACTGCATTCAGTTGAAAACTGATAGACACGGTCTTATTGCTTTTTTTTATCCCTCTTTTATTGCAGTCTTGATTCATCAAAGACTGTTTGCAGATAGTATTTGACTGCAAGCAGTCTCAGACCCGGTCTCTTGTCTTTGAAGCAACCATCTCAAAGCCAAGAAGAACGCAAGTTGATTGCACATGGTCCCAGTAATTTTGCTCACACAGCAACCTCCAAACACTGTTTTTCCTAGTGTGACTGTCACCTTATCGAGGGAAAACTGAAAAACGTTACGATCCACTCAGATAAGTAAAAGAGGACGACTTTCAGTTTGTAATTCATGATGGGTTTTGTTGCTTGATCATCACTATCGCATGATCTTGACCGACAACCCCCTGCGGAGCTGTGAAAGCAATTTTAATGGCTGTGCAGGTGTGCATGGCGATTAGCTTACCATTATTGTGAAGTAAAACCCAGCAGTCTTGTCCCTGAAAGAGCCATGCCGATTTTTTTCTTTTTTATTTAAATGTGAATCAGCTGAGCTACCGAGGCTGTTTTCTCATTTTGGTGAAGGTCAGTGTGTGAATAGGGAATGACAGCAGAGAGAGAGAGAGAGTGTGAGTGGGACTGAGAGAGATGACTGCATAAAATATACAGTCCAGTGAAGAGAAGGAGAGATGCACTGCATTTAACGCGGTGTATCTCTGCAGGCAGGCATGCTGTGCCTTAGCTTTATGTCTTATATCTTATTCCTTACATGGGGGCATAGTTAAATATCGTCTCTGTTCCTGCTGGTTCTCTCTGTGTGTAACAGTAGATCTGTGCTTTTGGAGTGATGGAGTCTCCATATGAGGTCATCTGTCAACCCCTTCGAACAGCTGCAGAAGATTCATTTTTACCTGGTGGAGTCTGCAAGTGAACATGATAGAACAGACCATCTTAGTAAGCAAAATGAAGTGGCAAGTCTTTTCATGTATATGTGGAAAACTCAAACACATTTTTGCAGATGTATAAAATGTGATGCAGGAACTTTACATGAAGTGACACCACTGTTCGATGTGTGCACATTATCATTTGAACACCGGGAGGTGAAGCGGATATTATAATCCACTACTATGGGTGAGAGGTCAGAGGAAAGCTATTTTCTGGCCTTAAATCGTTTCGAGGGAGACCCTGCACTTTTGGAAATGATGTAAAAAATTGATGACTGAGTGGCAGAGCATCTCACGTTTCCTCCCCAGTAGCCCTCTGCCTCTGAAGTTTTTGGGGCATGTCACGGGTAATCTTGTTGAAATTGATATTCAATCATTTCCTCAGAGGAAATGCGCTATGTAAATAAGCAGTGCAAATGAATGTATTTTTATATGTATTAGCATACAATGAATAATGTCAACTCATTAATGTTCTGCATAAATTGCTTTTGCCGCTTTCATTATGTTTTGGGATTTGTGGGGAAACAGAAATTGCTTTCATTTAAATCATCTACAAGTGATTTTGTTCCAGTGTCAAGCCACAAAAAGCATGGGGTGTAAAAGTATTAGCTTAATTTATAATCAACAGTCCTCAAAGGGGAACTGAGAACTCCAAGTCACCTGCAAGAATTGTATAAGGAGGTGAAATAAGAAAAGTAGCCAGGGCCAATTTTAGCTCAGACTCTGGAGAGATTTACCATCTGCGGGCTTTAATTAGGAATATTTGGCAGCTAAGCAAATAATCTCTTTTTATGTTCATAACAGATGTTTTGGTAGGCTCCAGATACTCAAAGTGTTACGTTACTTACTTAACAGTTGGCAAACACTAAAATGAAATTTTTTTCTTAATGGTAGTTTGTCATGTTGCTGAAGGGATTAAAATTCCATGTTTAGCGTGGAGAATTTAAGATCCCCGCGTAGGACTTCACAGAGAACTCGCTCTTCTATTATGCACTCACCGGCCACCTAAATACCCGTTCAGCTTCTCGTCAAACCGAGGAGCCAGTCGCATGGCAGCAAATCAGTGCATTTAGGTAGTTGATTAGGTAGTAGTTTAGGAATGTTGTCCAACATAAAGACAATGTTGGATAATACCTCCCACCTACTCCATGACATCCTGGTCAGTCACAGGAACACGTTCAGTGAGAGACTGAGATTACCCATAATGCACCACTGAACGACACGGGAAATCATTCCTGCCTGTGGCCATCTCTCCGTACAACACATCCACTTAACACACTGTTTTCTGATACACCCGTTTTGCACATGTTCTTCTCTTAGTCTGCTATTTATTAAGAAGTTGACTTTTATGTGTATATATATATATATATATATATATATATATACACACATACACATCCTTTGGATGGTGGGTTCAGACTTTGGCATAAACAACATGAAAGCATGGATCCATCCTGGCTTCTATTAACTGTTTAAGCTGGCGAAGGTAGTAAAATACTGTGAGATATATTTCCTTGGCTTGCCTGGGGCCTGCTAGTGCGAGCTGAGCATCCTTTAAACACCACATCTTACCTGAGTACTGTTGCTGACCACGTCCATCCCTTTGTGTCCAGCGGGATAACACACCATGTTCACTTTAATAGCATCCACAGTCAATCCAGTAGAGCACCTTTGAGAAGTGGTGGAAGTCTGTGTTGTCACAGAATCTGAGGAATGCTTCCAACACGTTGTTCTATATTACAAAGAACTGAGGCAGTTCTGAAGGCAATGCGAGGTTTATTAAGGCTCTAGTCAAGCGTATAGAAATGTGTATATTGTGAAAGCCTAACGAGTGTCCATTTTTGCGAGTTTCGGTGTGTGATTGCTTCTGTGTAGCACTGTGTCAGATACTAAATGTGTATGTCTTATGTGTCTTTTTGGGTCAAATTATTTGTTTTAAACACGCTCCCGCATAAACCTGAAGATGGATACTTTGTTGGCAAGTAACATGTTTATAAGATAATCAGACAATGCGTTTCACTGTTTACAGTGTTGTGAAAGAGACTCCTCGTGGCTTGTTCCACACCATTTATGCAGCTCTGTAGACATCTGCTGTTTTCATTCCCTTCACCATGGAGGTGAAGAGGCTATGTGTGTTTCTTTGTGCTGTTTACATAATGCATCCATCAGCTCTAGTTTGTTCTCAAGCCTCTCTGTATCATACTATGTTAGGAGTGCTCACAAAAATCCTCTCTCTTAGATTGCAGAAAATATTTTTTTTTTCATAAAAAGTGTGCACGTATTGTTTGTTTTTAAACTGCTGTGAATGATTTATGTAGTATGTGGCATTATCTGCTCCATTGTCAGCACTCGCTACTTCATATCTAATTCATATCCACAAACACAATGACATGGCAGCTGCTTGTTTAGAGGAGGTCATTAATCCGCGGCAGGGCAGTTCCTGTAAAAGTGAAGGGATCCAGGGCATCTTGCCACAGTCTGCTACCTTTAGCTCTCCTCCCCTTTATTCTCCTTTGTTGCCCTTGCTCTCATTGGGTGGCAGTCACCAAGTGGCTGCTCATGAATGACCACAGCCATATTGACAGTGTCTGCGCCAAGGGACAGACCCCATGTCCCTAGTTTAAACACGTAACACACACATGCACAACACACTGACACATGGAGAGTCGAGGTATGCCATACTGTGGGGAGGTGCAGCCCAGCTGGTCAGATTGGAGCCAAACAGAGCAGCTCCATCTTCTTCTCTCTGCAGGTTTCCACCAGACATGATTTAACCTTTTTTTTTTCCTTTTTTTTTTATTTATTGTGTTTGTTTGTTTGGGTGTTTGTTTGTTTTTTACTTACATTTTCTATTTTTCGACCGTCACATTTCTCTCCGTCTCTTTTTCTAGTTTGTCACATGTGGGTGTGCACATAGCATTTTATGATGGGATTGTGTTAATCACACTATTGTACTTTTCATAGTCGGCTCAAAATCATGAAGTGATCGATATCCCTGAGGTACAAACATCAGTCCAGAAGACAGAGATGAGATATCGTTATTGGTGCACACAATTGTGAAGCTCCTCGGGTAGTCTGCCGTGTCTTTAATCAGTCGTTGCTTTTGAATCCTCAGCATTGACTTTTAGCGCTGAGTAGCATGAATAGCAGAGCGATTCTTGCTACGTATTTTCTATTCCATCGTCTTTTATACTCCCTTATGTCTGAACTCCGTCCTTCTACATCTTCACCTCCACACAGCTCAGCAGTGCAGCCGACTCCTCCTTTCTGTGCATTACATCAACAGCCAACTAAAATATTGATGAACCCCATCTGACCCACATCGCTGTGTCAGCAGCTTCTTTAACATTCCTTCAGAGATTCAGTGTGTTCATCTGCCTATTGATGTGCGCGGATGTTGGACACACATGAGCCCCATGTGCTGTGTGGCGCCAGCTGTTTCTCAGCCTTGTGTGCATTAAAAATCAGATCAAACCATGATGTTGACCTTACCCCCTGCATAGACTAACCCTTTAATCCCACTGCATGCATTCGCAGAGATAGTACACTGATGTCAGCTAAGGAGCTGCTGCCCCAGACAGCAACCAGTCATACCCTCTGCAGTCCTCCCGGTACCGGTAACTTAGAAAGAGATGGAATATTTTCAGTAATTTTCCAATGTTTTGGATAAATAAATAATTTATTATTATTATTATTCTACATGGAAAATGCAGTAAGTGTCACGCTGATTGCCCTTAATAAACCATACGTCTCTCCTACTCATTTATTTTTGTACATCAGGGAATATTTTTCCTCTAAAATTCTGGATTGTGCCCAATTGCTTGTTTCCCTGAAGTGCAAGAGGGAGAGAGCTGTGTATGTGTTGGTGTAGTTATGAGTTCACACATAAACACAACTCAACTACATGGCTTTTAGAACATGGATAATATATTCCCAACATTTAGTCTTTTGCCTTCACAGCCTGAAAGAGGTTTTATGTTGTACCAGAGGCATTTTTGCAGGTTATGGAAATTTGAGCTTTAAGTGCAACTCCGTTGCGGTTGGCATTTTTTTCCATATGGCTTTGACTTGATAACTGCGTCCACTATGTCTTGTCTGTCTTTCTACAGCACTTAAAAGAACAACCATCTGCTTTCCCCTTCTCACATGTGGTAACCCATACAGCTCTACAAAAACGACTCAATTTTACAAGAAGGTTTGTGTGTTAATGAAACTGTAACCTCTGACATTAAGAGTTAACTGCATAATTTCTGAAGAAATAATAAGTGTGTTAATGCTGCTTTTGCAGCTTTGATTTGGCAGATTATCAAGCAGACATTGTACATTAGATGTTGATTGATGCACTCTGAATTTCAAAGAGCTTCATCATCACAGTGAATAACCATATTGTGAGATGGTAAATGGCCTGTATTTATATAGCGCTTTACTAGTCCCTAAGGACCCCAAAGCGCTTTACATTACAGTCATCCGCCCGTCCACACAAACACACATTCACACACTGGTGATGGGGCGCACTGACACTGGCACCACCGATCCCTCTGGCCACCACCAGTAGGCAACGGGTGAAGTGTCTTGCCCAAGGACACAACGACCGAGACTGTCGGAGCCGGGGCTCGAACCGGCAACCTTCCGATTACAAGACAAACTGCCAACTCTTTGAGCCACGATCGCCCCAGATGTATTATTTGTAACTTGTTTGGTGTAAAAACAGCTCAAGGTTAAAGGGGTTTTTCTCAGTATGATTTTTATTTATTTATTTTTATTTATTTATTCCCCAAGGTTAACAGATAAACTGTATCTAGAGCCCCCCCTTTTTAAAAAAATGTTTTTTCATCTTGTAATACAAATCACTGTACTATACTCCAAAGCAGTGAAGAATTTTTTTTAACTCTCTTGGCCCCTTTCTGACCAGTCAAGGCAGACGGGTCCTCCAGCTGATCCAATCTAGTGCTGGTAAATGGCTCCACAGTGGCAACCATGATGGATAGTTGTCTAAGCAAAGGGGGGTTCCAATCAGCCAATCACATGGTGAATCACTGGTTTCTATGGAAGAAAACAGCTACGGTTTAATGTACAGCAGACCACAGCAAATAGAAAAGGGAGAGGCACTTAAACGTAATCACCTCTCAAAGTCTTATCAAAAACTTTTTTTTGTAGTTTTATTCATACATTGAGTCTTTTCATGTACCTATTGTGTAATTTTTAGGTGTTGTTGAATGTTAAAAAAAGATCCCCCGGCTTTTAGCTTAAGCTAGAATGACTTTTGTGGGTTATGCTGTAACCTGATGTATTTGTATACTGTCAAATTTTGCATGTAGAGGGAAAATTGTAGACATGAAATGAAACTAAAGCTGCTTTTTTCATAATACATCAGTGGTTGAATTCCTCTTTTGCAATATTATACATGACAGAACAAACATTTTTTGGAAACTGCATTTGTTATAATTCAAAGAAATGTGGAAAAGTTACTTTAAATTTTCATCCTTGAAAACATATCAGTCCTTACATCCAGATTTTTCCTCATAGCTTTATGAAAGCATTTTGCTTTCATATTGGAAAAGGTGCTATTGGAAAACTAACACTGAAGAAGAAAGTCAACATACTTCCTGAAGACCCTCCAGTCAAGTTTAATTAACATAGACCCAGTAAAATCAATAACCGAGTTCTGAATTCAATAGTGTTCTCTACAAATTCCCAGTGAACTGGTTAAGATATTGCTGACATTTCATCTTTTTCAGACAGTTATGGCTCTCTTAAATATTACATAAAGCATAGGACACTGGTGGATGCTCGCTAGTTCACTCCTTTGATCAACATTATCAGAACCCCGTGTCAGTCTTGATTTATCTGCAGTGCTGTTCGGGGATTCATATATCGTCCGGCTACCGACATCACAGGCGTTTGACCCTTCTGAGATGGCCTTTATTGAACAGGGCTTTACTGCACTCTGATACTACGTTGCATTTCAATCATGTTGAGACACTTTCTGATCTAAATGCTAATGTAGTATCTTGTAATCTGAGTATGCTCACTTTACTTGTAAAACCCTGTTCGGTCTCTTCTGTCCTACCTTATCTCCCACTGCTCTGAAAGATGTGTTTGCAGGAATTAAGTTTAGATTGAGGTTTCACTACAGGACTAGCTTTTGGGGTTTTTTTTTTGGAAATTTTATTTCATGGGGTCTGTGTGGGAGTGAGAGTGCGTGGGCCTGCGTGCACCTCCATGTCTGCTGGTTTAAGGATATGTCACAAATGCTGCTTGTTCTCTCAAATCCTCACAAGAGCTACAAAAACAGTCTTTAGTACTCAGCAGATGGCTCCTTTCTCACAGTGTGTCTGTCAGTGGTTTTCCCGCTCGAGTAGATAAATAAACAGAAATGTTAAGAAATATGTCTATTGGAGCACTGGGTTGAACATGATCACCTCTCTAAAAGTGTGCATGAGTCAATAACATCCTTAATTTAACTTTAAGAAACAGTCCTTGATTCCTTGGCTTTAGTGCTATTTTCAGGAAACCTCACATGCTATTACAGTGGGACCTCAAGGGCAGCAGAATGCCATAAATTCCTAATTAATACCCTTTCCAGACACCTTTTATTGACTTCCTGGTTGCAAATCACCCAAGAATGACTGAAGAATTATGCTACTGTCTGGTCAGCCTCTTCTCAGAGGGTAGTATTCAGGGAATCATAAAAGGGCAGCAAACTATAAATATCAAACCAGATTGTCATCTGATTTTAATTTGATTTGGTAGATGAGACAGACATCAGAATTAATAGCTTATTAGCTCATCTCTACATTATCGCATATCCTTTGACCACAAAGTGCCAAGATGTCCTCATCTTGTAGTCCGCTGAAACAGTTACTGTTTATGTTCCTTAAAGTATTTGGTCATCATAGGATATGCTGTGTTCTCTGTTTGTGTCCAAAGCAACGGGCTTGGCCTTGAGAGGCTCTATGGGCCACTGGCAGTGACATACTGTGTGGGGTGTAACTCTTTGTAGTTTTAATCCTCTCTTTATACCCGGGCCTTGATCATAAATTCACACCAGGGTCATGTCCTGTTACATGTGATTTACTGTCTGTCTGCAGGTCTGATATGGTTTCAGATTGACTGATCAAAGGAATGTAGCATTAAATCCTTGTGTAATATGATCAGAGTTGTATTAGAGCCATTATTTGTCTTGTAGACTTTTTTTTTAACTTTTAACTTGGTGACACCTTGTAAAAAGCAACAGTCTTAATTTTGGAATTTTTGAATGTAGCTTTATACAAAAGTCATACAAAAGCCATCAACCCTTTGTTTTTGAAATTCCCTAATTTTCTTAATGGTTCAAGAAATGTCCTTTTATTAGAACGACTGTTTTATTTTTGGTTTGCTGGCATGAGGGAAGTGATCTTATGACTGTGGTTGTGATTGTCATAATTCAATTTCAGTTACTGAATCAGTGACATTCAGTGGCAGGATATCAAAAACATCTAAAACACTTCCCCATGAAAGACATGCTTCTGTTCATTAATTTCCCTAAAAATAGTGGGTCTAGGTCTTGGTTTTGGAACCTGAAGGAACATTAGATAAATTACACGGGTCCCTAAATTTGGGTGTCAATCCTAACACTTAATGTAACATAATATTAAGTAGCCTGGTAATACTATCCCCAGGAATTAAGGCTGAAAGTCTAATTCAAGGGGTCACATCAATCACATCCTGATTAATTGTTTTAAAATGCCGGACGAGCCCCCATTTGTTATATTCACCTAAAAAGGTCCAGGGAATGAGGGAAAGTAACAAAAGGGACAGGGAGGGAAGATGGTTAATTTAAGGGGTTTTATTAATGTTTCTATTAATAACTAAACTAAAAGAGACGAACAAGTCACCATCCCCTTTTAAAGAAAGAAAACAACAAAACTCGGGTGTTAATCAATAAACTGAAAAGTGAGTCAAAAAGGGTTATTTACAACAACACACTCCTCTCCACAGAGCAGGAGCAATCAACCACTATACACTCAGCTCACTAGCTGCAACCCAACAAGGTTCTCTGGCAGTAGAGCTCACCTTTCTCTGGCCTTAAGTATTCTTAATTGCTGATAAGAGTCAGCTTTACCAAAAAAAAGGTGGCACCTGAGGCAGGAGAGATGTCAGGACACACCCATACAAGGTCAATTTCAAAGGAGACCCTGCTACCGCCATAACAATGATAATAGCCAAAAACAATTCTGATAAAACCATGGTGAACCTCACACTGTACATCTTCAAGTGCAGTACACCCTCATCTCAAATGTCCAAATGTGATTAGCTCACTTGAGTTGAAAGCAACTGCGTTCTTTCATTTTTGCTAGATTTCCACAGATGTATATAATGAAATCATGATGGAGAAAACAATTATGCTTCGATTAATGGGCTTGTTAATCAAGCACTCTGTAACATGACAAATGATTTTTGTAGCCAAAGAACAGTCAACAGAAAGAAATGATAATTTCACTTCATTTAAAATCTTAGGAAAACAAACAAAACCTAAAGCTCAAACAGATTCACCTTTCGTACGGACTACTCAGCCTTTTTTTCCCCAAGGTTCACAGATAAACTGTATCTAGAACCCCCTTTTTAAAAAAATGTTTTTTTCATCTTCTAATACAAATCACTGTACTATACTCCAAGTGGGACTGATATCTTATTATTCCTCCTTCTATTGTACATCATTGAGCCACTGAGTGCACCTCCAGTTTTAGCTGATGTTGTAGAAGTCATTGCAATTCAAAATTTCATTTATTTTTAGATATTTTCACTTATATTTTAAAAAGAATCGTTTATTTTACTGCATTTGCAATACAGACGTCTCTCACGGGGCTTAATATACTGATGGAGATAGATTTTAATTAGCTGCTAGTTTAGTGATAATGGGGTGATAAAAGAGGTCAGTGAAATTAGTAAGTAATAAAATCACATAACTGGAGGTGCTAAGCTAAGGTGATAAATAAAAGGAAAATAGGGACTTCTTTTTGCATTAAAAACTACTTTCAGGATTACATAAAGAAAGATAAGGATATTTTTGGGACTGAATGACAGAGGGAGATGTCGAGAGAATGAGTACATAAATGGGTAAAAAATTTGTGGATGTGGTCCCAAAGCCTTGGGTCTGTCCTACAGCTCTTGACTCTTCTTCACAGATGTTTTGAGCAGATTGCCATTGCCACATTTCTTCTCTTTGCCAGACATATACAATTTGTAAATCTAATTAAGACATCAAAATTACTCTTTTATAGTTTGCACAGTGGTTTGCAATGTTTCAGATTTGCAGTAACATTTTTACACTGTAAAAACTTAACTGAAGAAGCTTCTTGGATGAGAGGTAAAATGTCTTCAAGCAACCTAAAGAAGTCCAGACGCCTTTTTCTTTACAAGCTCCTTAGTTTACACTGTAAGCTGCAGAGAACACCTCTGAATACCTTTATTCAGCAGTGTGCTTTTCTCTCTAGTATCAGATTTAATACATAATGTGAAATGTCTCTCTGAATGCATGTCGCTAATAATGTGACTCTGAGAGATTTGAAGTACTTAGATTATTATCTGAATTTCTGTTTGCAGAGACTGATTGCTCGCTGCCGGTCTGAGTCAGATTCTTTGCTTTGACTTTGATAAATACGTGCAGCCTCAAACCATATGGAGTAAAATCGAGAGCTACTGTAGATGAGCACTTATGCACATGATAATGATTTCTTCTGTTTTTCTACACATTATACAGGTTAGCTGTTAAGCACAGATTGCAGGTTTACACGATGGGCTTGTAATAAAGCAACACTTCTCCAGATATTTCTGACAACTGATGTAGACCACAGGATTTATTGAGAGAATGATTGCTCCATCCTTCAAGACCTCACATAGTCTTTATCAGCTCCTATAGTAGTGTTCGCCCTTACATCAGAACATATAGATTCTTCTTCAATTGCCTCACATTGATCTGAATTGCTATGCTGTTTCCAGAGACAAAACCTGTTATTTTGGTTAGCAGATTGCTTTCTCACCAGGTCTGGTCATATTTGATGTGCTGTGTTATGCTGCTTTTGGTAGATTTTATTTACTATTGTTTAAACGATCTTGCTGCATTTTTATTTCTAAATTAGCGGATTGTTAACTGATCACGCCAGCCATTCATGTCATTTTTTTTCCATTGCCTTAATTCATACTACATAGTAAATCTGGCCCAAAGTGTTAGTGAAGATCTCGTCATATGTCTCGTATACTCATACACCATTCACATAAGAGAAGCAGTTTTTATCATATGATAAAGATGGTCACGTAGAACATTTCCAGTCACCCGTTCCACTCAGGAGAACCATTGTATACCTTCAAAATGTCCCAGATTTCCCTCATTATAGGCCTCAAACTTCAGGTTGTAGTACAGGATACAGCTTATAATAAATCATTGCCCATCCAGTCTACTGCATATTAGACTCATAGTGGTAGAAAATATTGGTATGTATTACTCGCTGATTTTCAGTAGTTATTTGTTTATGAAAGTGCAACACATAAGAGAATATCCCTTTTAATATTCTGCTTTTACTAGGACATCACTAGGAGGCAAATGTCTATATTTTAGAAAATACAGAATTAATAAAACCGCAGTTAAGCTGGCATAAACAACAAAGATCATGAAGATATGCATACATCATCTCTGATATTACACTAATATACAAACATTTGAGAATGATAACTTAAATTCACTGCTGAGCAGCTTCATCAACAACATTTTAAGGTGGAGTCAGTGGCTGCAATTTAAGGATTTGCAGTTTGCATTGTGCAGATATTTATTTAAGTTTTTTTTTCAATAAGTGTACCACCTATTTGTATGTTAAAAGATTTTATTGCGACATTGCATCTAATCCTCTGTTAGGAGTTTCACAATACTAAATGTCAGACTTGATAGCAGTATTTAGGAAAATACTCAATACCATTTTCAATACCTCGGTGAAAAAATGTAAATAAAAAAAATCCTAAAAAAATAGAATAATACAAGCAATAACATCAATGACAAAACTATTTTAAAATGACCAATGCAGTACAGAAAAAAATACAGTAACATAACTATGTCTGTGAAGGTTTTCAGGTATCCAGGTCATCGTAGTCCAGGAACGTCTTTAAGTTTCCTTGAAAACGTTTCACATCTCATTCAAGAACGTTCTTCAGTTCTAAGAGCATTTGGTGGAGAGTCCCAGATTTAGGCCTTTTGGGAGGGTCCCCAAGAGGGACATAGACCCCCAATTGATACTTGAACAAAGGAACCAAGGTGTGAAAATGGGCATGGGTCTCAATAAGCCAAAGTTTTGGGTGAACCCATTGTGAGACGACCGATGATGTGAGTGCGACTCACTCACATCCTGGGCCATGTTTCACAGACATGTTTCACAATGGGTTTACCTGAAACCTTGGCCGATTTTGACCCACATCCTTTGGGTTTTTAAGTTCAGTCTGGGACTTTAAGAGGAACATAGTGCTTTTTAGACACAAATAACTGTCTTATCCTGTTAAATTAGCACTAGCTATTAAATTATAGAATGACAGGGAGAGTGACGTTAGTTGCCTAGCTCCGGCATTAACATTATCATTATTATTAGCTGTAGCTGCTACCTTAATGATCACTTAACAGACATCTGATTTTAATGGCTAAGCTGAACGTGTAAGCCAGCCAGATTAATTTGTATTAAAGCAGGAGCTTTATTGGCTTCTCAAAATACCTCTTAAAGTTTTGTGGACATCAACTACTTCAGCTGCTAGTGAGGGGATGGGCTGGAGGAGGCAAAGATGGTGCTGTAAGTAATAAAATGGTTTAAAATTAGCATCTAATTCAATGAAAGTATTTTTGGTATTTATTAGCATTTCTTGTACTAATATTTTAAAGACTTGGTAAAGACCTGGTATTCGAGATATTGGTTTACACAATCATGATACTAACAATGAATTTGTTCATAGCATTTGTGTCTCATTTTGTTTTGTAAGCATTGCCTGCTGAGCTCTCAGAGAGTTCCATAATTGTTCCCTGTGATCTTTAATCTCTTCAGTCCTGCCTTTGAAACATACATACATATGTTTAAGGAGCTGCCAGATTTACCGAGCGCTACAGAGAATGTTTGAATGCAATCTCATCCCACTCACCCCCTCTGTCTAAACGCAGGCTCTCTGCTCTGGTCTACTTTGCTGCTGCTCTGCATATTTTTCATCTTCTCTTCAAGCTTCAGCTCCTTTGTGTCATCCCACAGATGTCCATTTCTCTGGAGTCTCAAGCTTTGTCTCTTGCTCTACCCCTTAGCAAAATACAGCAGCTGCTGGGCAATAATTATTCGGCTGAATCTGTGTAGGCCTAGGTATGTCCTACTACTTGGCTACTTGGAAGTGTCAGCAAGATATACAGTGAGAGCCCCACAGAGCTCTGATAGGTATGTGATATGTGATAGATCTGTTTTACTCTTTTCTGTTCATAATCAACACATACACATTTCATAAGCTTCACTTTATATCTTTTCACGCTTTCTTATGAAGTCAAATGAGGAAATTGAGGATAAAAAGAAGTCCTAGTTTCCATTGTTTTAGGTGTAGCCTTGTTTTCAATGTCTAGACATAAAACTTCAATTGAAAAAAGTCTTCGATTAAAAAAGAAGCTCTGTGATCAAATTTCAAAAAAGTATCAAACATTTTCCTTGCATACTTACCACAGGGCAATTATTATTTCTTTTAGGTAGAGTCATATTTGTCGCTGCAGCTTTTTCATTTCTGATAACATTTTGTAGGTAGCTAAAGGCTATTTAATGATTAATAAATTCTCCCTGATTTGTCATTACTTGTTTATTGAGGTTTTAAAGATACAGGACCACTAACCACGTGACCTTAACTTGTCCATCCTTTTGGATGTTTGAGAATTGTGTTGAAAATGTAGGATCGATTAAATAAGGCTCCAGGCTTTAGGACTGCTTCGTGTCTATTTGGCAACCACCAGTCGTGAGGGGGAAAATGAGAACAATATTCCAGTGGAGAGTAGTTCGTGGGTGTGGACCGCAGTTGCTGGGAGAAAATTGCTAAATCCTAGCTCACCTTAGGTTTACAGACCATCAGAGGAGACGTTTGCCTTCAAAGTAAAAGTTGCACCTCATGAAACATGGTGGGTGCAGCACTAAGGCACAACTTTTACATTTAAGGCAAACCGTCTCCATTTCCAGTTTAACTACCAGTTGTTAGGGAGTATTTGCAGACAAACGTAAAAACTACAGGCTACCTTTTAGCAGCCAAAGCGATCACTCTGAGGTTTTTTGTTGCGGTATCTTCTTTACAACCAGCAAGAGCCTGCAACTTTGAGAAACCACTACCAAAAAGCTGTGGTCGTGTCAGGTCCAACATAAGTCTTGAGCAACGTGTGCATGACATCACTGTAAAACTTCATTCCTTATTACACCAGTACTTAAATGTCTGACTGTTATATTGGTAGTGATAGGATTAGGATTAGTAATAAAATTATAATTGGACGTTTATTTTCAATCTCTTTCTAATATGATGCTGTTGTTACCAAATTGTAAGTGATTTTCTTTTTCCAGAATTTTCAACCATCATATTTTTAATTGCTGCTGAAGCCATGAAGCCATAATTTGCATTAATTCTCTGTATTAATACTCGTGCTTCCTCAAGGCAGATAGTGAGACAGCTGAAGGCCAGGATTTCATTGCCTTTGTCAACTGAGTATTTCCAGATGTAACTTTTTGACCACTGAGTTAAAACTCTCACTCCATATGTCTGTAGGTTGACCCATTATCACTATTCTGTCGAGAGGCAACAATTACCAAACAATGGGCCCTGTGCTGCACGGTCCTTTGGATAAAAAGAAAAAGAAAAAAAAAGTCGATTCCTAAGGCTGCTAAGAAAAATTAGACTGTTATATTAGCTGTTATGTTCAGAAGAGGACAAAAATTCTTATATTCATATGAAGAGATAGATAATAAGCTTGCGCATATTATAATTATCTTGTGTTTCTATAATTGGCAGTCTCCATCCATTTACTGTAGAGAATCCTGAACCTTTGACTGTGTGGAACACTTTCTAATCAAATCTTTATAATGTCTTGTTAGCTTAGTGTGTGGCTCAGCAGGGCTCTTCTGTGTTTCACCCTGGCTTTGCGTTGGAAAGTGTTCATCATCTTAAAGCCACTATCCTCTTTCCATGCTTGAGATGGTGCCATAATTCCAGAGCCTGCATGTTGCCAGTTAATTGGCATCCCCTTACATGGATGTGAGGAGTGCAGTGACGAATAACACAGTAAATGTATGATCAAACTGTACCTCAGTACTGTCGCCACCACCCACATGATATGCAATAATCACTACAGTGGAGTCCGGCTGCTATTTCAAGCTAGATTTCTTTTAGAAAAAAAATGTGATAAATAATCCACAGTCAGATTTAACTACAGTTTATTTATGGCAACATTAATAAATAAAGTTACAGATTAAAGCAGAATGAGAAGCTTCACTGGCATGTGTGAAATCACAGGTGTCAGTGTCATCAGCATACTGACGCTCAAAGCTTTTCATATGCAAAAGAGACTGCTAGAAATTTCCACCTCACATCCCTTAACCCTGCTACTCCGCAACTCCTTACTCATCTGCAATTATCTTCACATTTGATTTCTGTCTGTGTGTGTGTGTGTGTTTTATTTTGTTGATGTTATCTATGGCCTCCCAATTCCCCTGATAGATATGAGACTACTGAACATGTTTAGTCAAAGCAGCCACAGTGATGGGCTTAATAAAGACGCGGGGAGTGGAGAGGAGGAGCTGCGGTCTGGCTGCAGCTGCTGCATTGGTTGCCTGCTCAGCAGTGGGAAGGGGCTGAATGAGCAGAGAGAGAGAGAGAGAGACAGAGAGCAGGAGAAAGCAAGAGGGAGGGAGAGAGAATTGGGGGAGGAGGTGAGTGCTCTTGTTGGGAGATAGGGAATGCCCGTTAGTTGCGTCTGCCGATAATAGCACATCAGCCAGTGCACTGCTATTGGGAGAGCAGAGCACAGGCAGAGCAGAGGGACTGAGCTCCTGAGCAAAGAATGGTACACTAGAGTAGACAGGCACACTCCGAAAGAGCGAGCGATACTGGCACAATCGGAAAGAAACAGAGAGTGAGATAGACCCAGGAAGGAGAGAGCGCATCAGCACACATAGAGAAGAGGAGGACTGAACGGGCACGGGGCAGTGGAAAGAGGAGAGGAGGGACAGGAGAGAATCAAAGTTACCAGGTCAGCAAGAGAACGTGGAAGTGGAGCAGCTGAGACTCTCGGGGGCTCACTCCCGCTGGAGCAGCCGGGCACAGCATTTAGAAGCACAGGAGGAGAGTGATATTACAGGAGAGGATAGAACAAGTGCTTTAACTTCTTCACAGAAAGACAGTCCTGTCATAAGGCGAGGGTAATGCTCCTCACAGGAACCTCCTGCACTTCTACTTTAGGATTATCACAGCAAGAGAGCTTCACCAAGCAGTGGACACTTAAACCTGCCAGAGGTGCCTGAGCAGTTCAGTTCAGCTCACTTCTACACAGGAGACCTTTTCATCCATCCGTGGGGTTTCCGGTGGATGTAGTGCTGCTGTGTGGATTTTATCCTTTATTGCTTCAGAGTGTGAAGCAGTGAAGATTTGGAGGGAAGTTGTTCTGTCCTGTCATCTCTGAGACTATGGTAGACTGTGTGTCAGAGAGCTCCTCATCAGCAGCTGCAGCCCTAGAGTATGGAGAAGTCCAGCAGTGAGGAGTCAGCCATTCACCGTAGCCCTTCTGTAGACAGCCGCGAATCCGATTTTGCTCAAGCCTCCACGTCTGGCCGCCCTTTTGGTGGCCGCGGCTTCACTGCCGGCGCTTTCTACGGCTCCACGGGGCCACGCAAAAACACGCAGCAGGGGCAGACTGGAGCTGCAGCTGACGCCAGCGCGGGAGACAAGACTAACAACAAGTACAGCTCACCCAAAGGCAGCAAATACATAGTCTTTTACCTGGATCTATCCTTTGTGTTCCTTTTAGAATTTAAGAAGTGCAACATGGCAAGAGGCTGCCTCTGCTGCTTGAAGTATATGATGTTCATCTTCAATCTCATCTTCTGGGTAAGTGGCTTCATATTTTCTTCCTGTTTTTTCCCCCCTCTTACTTAATGCAACTGAAACAAATGCTGAGCATCTTAAAAGATGCTGCTGCCAAAGTAATTCTGGCTCCAGTGATTCACTGCTAGTCGTTAGCCATATCATATGTGTCTGATAAGTTATTCAAAATGTTCATCAGGAGACATTACTTTATGACAAAATGATGGCTGTCAGGGCAGTCGTGCGTCTCTAATTACATCAGGGTGTTTATGCGTGTTACTCTGTGCATGTTGCTATTCCTGGATGTCATGACAGTGTCCGTGGCATTGCACCAGGTCTCCTTTTGTGTGTGTGTGTGTGGTTTTTTTTCTTTTGGTCCGGGTGGAGGGTGGGTGGAAAGAGGTCCTGGAGGTCAGTAAAGTCAGTCTTTCAAATGGTCGCATGATTTACAGTGAACATGAAGCTGCAATGCTGCTTTTGGTATGCAAGGGAAAGACTATATCCTCCTGCAGGGCATTTACACAGATGAGCTGCACAATAATGGCATAGGTATTTTAGCTGAGGTGGTCAGCGATGGTCCAAATTGGTCATTCCTCTTGACTTAACAATAGAATTTATTTAGTTTAATAAAAATAAATTCTATTGCATGCAGTATCACTCGAACTGTAGTATTTAAAGTAACAACAGAGGACAAAAAGGAATCGTGCATATAGATTTCATCCAGAGAAACCTGCCGAGCATGCGGTGGTCTCCACAGTGCAGCCGTGCATGGGCATATATGGTAAAAGTGGGCATCCCTTGAATGTTTACAGACTGGATTATGGGGCTTATGGGTTATGAGGCTAAGTCTTTTGTATGAATGCAGTGAAGCATGAAGCGTAAAAACATCTCAACACTGGGGAATCAACTCAGGCCCACCATGTCATGTGGGTTGATAGCCCAGCTAACTGGGACAACAGAGTGGGCATTAACTAGAGGCCAGCTGTGAAAGGGGCAGCATTAAAAAATGTACACACAAACATGCACCACACGAGCTGAAATCTACGTCACCGTCAAGTTTGTACGTAGGAAAATGGACAGCTCAGACCTTTCTTCATCTTGAAGGCAGCACCTTCATCTCAGTCTGACACCACGTGCAGGTCCATAGAGGCGGCTGCCATAGTGATTGGCAGAG
This sequence comes from Hemichromis elongatus, assembly GCA_015108515.1. NCBI lineage: Eukaryota > Metazoa > Chordata > Actinopteri > Cichliformes > Cichlidae > Hemichromis > Hemichromis elongatus. Next base: position 2,741 of record VUQR01017680.1, on the reverse strand, counting down.
GTATATATACCCAACTAAATGATGTTAATATTTGTTTAAGGGGATGATGGGGTCAAAAAAAAGCTTAGTCGATGATGGAGTCATTATTACAGACACTGACTTACCCTTATGTGAGCACCCATTCTCAGCTCAGTCAGTGTGTGTAGAGTGCTCTGTGCTCTGCTATTGACATCACTGCTGTTAGAGTTAAGGCAGGCATTTTAGAGCAGTTTCCCAAATTGATTTTTGGGTGCACGAATGATTGATCAGCTAGTTTTCATTTCAACACAATGCATGCTTTTCCATACTAAAAGCATTATTGAAACAACTGGAAGGAGCTCATTTACTACTAAATACTGTGTTTAATTAATAAAAACAAACAAACAAACAAGCAAATTGTTAAAATTATAAATTGGCTAGGAAAACAAAATGCCATTTGAACTGATGCTCTTACTTCTTTACATCCTGTTAATAAATGACCAAACACATTTTATTATTTATTTGTGATTAACTGGTATAATTTGGCACAAATCACAGGCTATTCAGGGCACTCGTTAGATGAAACTAAAGTCTGACCTCTTTTTTATATTACCAAAGTGGTTATACATAACTCACCCCTTAAAAGTGATTTTCCTGATCAACATATCTGCATTTTTATGATTTCCACTGAGGAAAATATGCAGATTTGTATAAATAAATATCAGACACATTTTCAGTACTTTTAAGAGTTTCTTGGACCTTTTAGTTACATATCATATGTCAAAGCTGTATTTGACTTCACGTCGACACAGTGGCTATGTCATCTGTATGTCAGTTTCAGCCTGCTCATCTCACATGATAGATCAAAAGCTGCCCAAGTACATCAGTAAAGGTCAGCTTAGCTGAGGCCATATCCACTAGGTCCTTATACCCATCACAAGGGATATGTATGAAACAAAAACATGTACAAAATTATTTATTCACCAGGTTTCTTCCAGGGACACTTTGTGCTATGTAAACAGGGAACCTTGCTACTAATAATCAGCTCCTGCATTAACAAGTAGGTGAAAACTCGCCTTTCGATTTTTAAGGCCTTTGGTCTCAGATTCATGTGAAACTTAGCTTGTTGACCTTGATGCATTATAGTGACTGTAAAAGCATCCAGAAGGACGCACAAGTGTGAGATTAGCGTCCTCTTTGTGTGTGACCATAAGACTGTGTGTGTGTGAGTGTGTGGACCTCAGCACAGCTTGTACCCTGCTGTGAAATAATTGAATTTTAACTCTGATAATGTTCACTTAATGAATGCCCACCATGCACATTCCAATCCATTGCTGCGGCAGATTGATACTCTTGTTTTCCTCCTACCACTCAATCATTTTAATAAGAGTTTAATCAGTGTCTCATGGGAAAAGGGTGGGAGTGAGGATGCAGCATGTGGCTGCAAGGTCCCAGTGTATCTCCACGTGACAGCTTATTTGACTGGCACTCCAGATTCTCGGGCAGCAGTGCACCAATTTGAAGGATAGTGGAGCTGTAAATAAAAGGTTCGCTTGTCACTGAAGGGTCAGAAAGGGGTGCCTGAGTACTCTAAAACGGAGGGGCGAGAGTGAGAGGTATGATGTATCTCGAGACCCCTGGGACTGTGCCGCTCTGCATCTGACACTCCAGGAATCGTATGGTTACCGAAGCTGGTAAAGCGGCGTGCCTCTTAAGTTCTGACATCTCATCTCAGGACTGGAGCGGGAACGGCAAGCTGCGGTAACCTGACACCAGGTGCAGCGGGGGGTCTCTTTTTTTTAACTGTGCATGAGCACATTTGCTGCGCGCACACACATCCTTGGAAGTACATTCACCAGCCACACACCATCCACTTCATGGAGCTTACACTAGTAACTTAAAACACAAGGTAAACAGTGACAGGCACTCCAGGCATCTCCATACATTTGCTCATCTTCAGGCCCCCTCGCAGTTGTTCAAGACCATCTGGCTTCTCTTCCTTATAAAGGATTAGAAGAGTCTGAGCTGAAGGGGGGAGTTTCAGGCAGATTAACGCAGTATTGGGTTGTGCGGTTAAGGATCAAGAGCGCAGTTCCTTCTACGCTAAAGCCAATATCATCAAAGCAAATGGGCATTGTGGTGTGACCACGTGTGACCAAGTCTGGGGTTTAGTCGGCAAGACGATCTGTTGTTCTACAGCACACATGCTCTCAAGGTCTGTTTGACCATCCTGATAAGATGATTGACATTAACCCTACTGGTGTCAGCCTTGAGAACATATCAGTGTTTGTGTTCTTGCTGGGAGCAAGGATTTTAGCCTTAACTATGCAATGAACTCACAGTAAACGCTCTCCACTCTCCCTGAGGATTTATTCCAACAAATTACAACAGCATTGCTCTCAAGCCTATTTTAATTGTTTAAGATATAGTAGGTTGTATGCTAAATCTGAACTCTGGCATTATCACACCATATCAAAAGGCAGAGCCTCATTTGATATTCATATTTAAAGGGAAAGTGTCAGTTCAGCAGTCTTGTCCTACAAGTACAAGAAGGGTTCTAGTATCAAAGCTACTCCTTTGTTAGTGGAGAGAAAACTCGATGTGTTTAGCATTCATGAATTCTTGTGCTTACTTAGGGGATCGCTGCAGGATTTATAAACCATTTGGTCCAAGGCAACAGAACATTCGTTTTCTTATCGATTTAACCCTCTGTGGTCGTGGGACGCGCCCGCGCGTCAAAATCACATGATCACTTTAAGACAACACAGCAACAAGATGCAGCG
>VUQR01017679.1:0-17828 GCA_015108515.1 Hemichromis elongatus | reverse complement strand
TTTACACCCATTCTCACACTCCCACACACACACACACACACGTTAAATTCATCCCCGCAGGCGATGGACCTGTCGAGCTCTCCAAGGCTGCACTTCGCTGTTGAGCGCACGGCACAGCAGGAATATTAAAAAAGAAAAAAGAAAATAAAAAGTGGGTGGGGTCACAAGCCTCCCCCCGCCCTGTGTGAGCAGCATAGAGGGCAGATCTGCAAAAACAAATGTGCGTGCACAAAAAGCACAAACTCAGAACTGGCGGGCTCTCTTCAAGTGAGAAAAATCCAACTTCAAACTTGTGACCTTCGTTACTGTCAGCAAGATGGCTCTGATACAAATCAGTAGGTTCAACAATCAGTTTTTTCCTCATGATATTCGGATTTTAAAACGTTTCCCTGTTAAAACAGACAGTCTTATATCTAATGATCGCACATCATCCAAACGCCAGAAGCAACGGAACAAAGCAAAAACTGGATGCTTTGACTGTTCCCACTGATATCAGCCGCCAGCCCTTCTCAGTCCAGTTTCTCCAACACGGAGGGAACGTAGACCAAGCTGAGCTCGCTGCCGAAGTCGCAAACGATGGCGGCGTTGTCCAGCACCAGCAGCTGCCGGACACCCTGACCATCGCTGCTCTGACCCAGGTACACCGTCTGCAGGAGGTCACCGAAATTCAGGTCCCAGAAGGAGACGCAGCCCTGGCCCCCCGTCACCAGCAGAGACTCTGAGATCACACCCAGACTGGCCCCGCAACCCACCTCCTGGTGGCGAGAAAAGTGAAGCTCAGGTCAAGTGGCTTTGATTGTCATTTCAACCATTTACAGTGGTATGGTACAGTGAAATGAGACAGCGTTCCTCCAAAACGCTGGCGCTACACATGACATAATGGACAAACACAGGACTACGTAAAAAAAAGTGCAATGTGTAAAAAAAAAAAGCGAATTAACAAGACAACACTCGACAGAACAGGACGATACAGACACAAGACGGCGCAATGGAAATGTGCAAAAGCTGTGATAAAATACATTACACAGCAGTCTGTTAAGCGCTCTAACTAGTGTTTGTATTAATGAGAAATTAAGATCATCATTATACAGCTGTGTACTGTCACACTGAACTTTCTTCCATCATATTTACAGCGTGACAGCTGAATTCTGAATCAGCACGACAGAAAGCTCAACAGAAGAAACGGTTAACAGTTTAAGCCGTTAAAAGCGATGGGAGCCTTTCAGGTCAAATAACTGTAACTCCTCAACCACTGATGCATTAAAAGAAAAACATTCCAACAGTTCCGGAAGGCACCAAATATGCTTAAAAGAAAAAAAGATATTAGGGTCCTTACGGTGATTCCAAACAAGGGAAACAACAGGAAACAACACATTAAAAAAAAGATAAAAAGAAAAGAAATTAAAGAAAAATATGTATTGTAAATATGCCTGTACATTTCTATAGAGCTCGGTCACACACACACTCTTCACCTTTGCGTGGCTGCTGCGAAACTGACTGGGATTACTGTAATGACTATTATCATCTGCTTTTAGGAACCGTTGGAATTCTTTCAATTGAGCAAATGCTTTTGGAATTATGGAGTTAGATGCAAAACACCCGTCCGACGCAGGTGACAGGTTAGGCTTTAGAGGATTAAAGAAACAAAGATGTGAATGAGATAAAACCGATAATGTAAGCACAGTACCTGCTGTATTGAGTACAGCTTGATCCCAGTGCTGCGGTCCCAGATACAGATGAGGTCATCTAGTCCTGAGCTGATGACACAAGAGGTTGTACACACCAGCGAGGTGACATCACCGCAGTGACCGTAAACATGGCTGACTCGGCTCCCTGTCAGGACATCCCACAAGCAGATGGCGCCGTCCTGCCCACCGCTTGCTAGAACCATCGTCTGAGGGGACAAAGTTTGTGATTGAGAGCCTAATTTACTGTTTCATAAAACAACTTTGTGGATTTACTTTGGTAATTCTTGTATTTTGATCCACGGATTTTAGAGAAATACTGACCAATGCCCCCGTTAGCACGATATGAAATGTTACGAGACATGGAGATATTGCTGACCTGGTCTACATAGATGGCTGTAATCCCTCCAGAGTGACCTTGCAGGGTAAAGAGGCAGCAAGAGTCCTCCAGGCGATAAACCTAACCAACACACATAGATAAAGATGATGTACTAAAAGCACTATGACAAAGAAAGAAATCAAAACAATATTTGTTGTACTTGTAAATAAAAAAAAGACAGACAAGAGTGGGTTTGTTACCCGGACTGTGTGGTCTTGGCTGCCGGTGACGACCCTGCCAGCGGCTGCCCGCAGCACCGTGATCGGCTTTTGGTGAGCACACTGTACGGAGCGTGTGAGCTGGCAGCTGATCACATCCTCACTGCTGTAACAGGGAGACTGAGGCATGCTGCTTCGCCCAGGGGGACCTGGAGGGAAAAATTATGTGTTAATTCATTTATTTAAGCAGGAAGATACCATTGAGATTAAAAAAAACAAAAAAAAAAAAAAACACAAAACAAAAAACAAAAAAAAAAAAAAGAAAAGAAAGAAAAGCCGATCTTCTTGTTTTACCTGAAGTACTCAGCGTAGCTCCATATGCTCCCAAAAGTACAACAAAATGATTGATGTTGCAGACACTTGCGCTTTTCTTCACCAGACAGAGTAGGAGGAACACCAACTCTTCTAAAATGACAAAAAATGTGTGTTTGTGATTAATACATCTTAACAAGCCCTCAGGTTTGGAATTTTTATTTTATTGCATTGTACCTTTAATCTGACAGCTGTTAGACTCTTCAGAGTCCAGCATGGTGGGCAGGAACAGAGAGTGGCTGGAGATCATCGTGTAAAGAGTGGGTAAAGGCATCAGGTCCTTTTGAACCTCAGTGCCACAATACATCACCTCCAACAGGCTGCTCAGAGCGTTCAGGAAGTGGTGATCTCTGTAGCGATATCTGAAAGATTTAACAATATTTTTTAGCCGCTCAGCAAAAGTTATGTAACAATAAAATCATTAAATAGCAAATTGGACTTAACAGATAACATACTTTAGTCCGTTTTTGACAAAATTGTTCCACTCAGATGCAGCGATGTCTTCTTCGGATATCTGTATACAGAACGGAAGTTAGAAAACGCAAAAAAAGTTTAAAATTTACAAACTATATGTGGAAAGTAAACCCACTAGGACTCGCTGTAGTCTTTTTAAGATGCTGTGCTCCTGCTCTAATGGGGAGGTAGCCTGATCTTTCGAGTGACTGTAAGAGGCAATGAGACACTTGACGGCTGCAGTGGCGACAGACTTCCTCCATTTCTCCTCATCCTCTGGGCAATCAGCTAGCTTGTCACTGATAACATCTACTAGGTGCCATCTGAAAGAGCAAAGAATATTTATCAAGTACGTTTTGACAGAATTATTTCTTTTATTTTTGTAGTGGAGACTATAAATTTCACCTTTCAAAACTGTCCACATTTTGAAGAGCACTGGGAAGACTGCTGATCAAATCCCTGATGTCCTTGATGTTTGCACACAGCTTTATCAAACTGCCCAGAGTTTCCGTAAGCTGGGCTCCGGTCTCCTCTGTCAGGTTTCCCAGAACACACTGGGAGAACTTGGCAAGCATCACTTGCTTTAAGGCCATCAAAATGTCTTTTTGCACTATGAAACAACAGGAAGCAAGCATATCTTAATTAGTATATCTATAACAATAAGAGATAAAAGGGTAACAATTATTTGTTTCAGTACATACCATCTTTGGGTCTAGCTGGGTCCTCTCTGCTTGCCACATGCAAGTACATATTAATCAGTGGAAGGAAGGCTTCCGATTGGTCAGAAAGCTTCTCCATGTTTTCAGGTTCGAGGCACCACATCTCAAAGCGGAGCCGGTGAGTGGAGCAGTTCTTCAGCAGGAGACAGCTGATAGCCAGAGAGTCTGAGAGCGGTCTTTGGAGACAGTGCAACAGCACATCTGTGTGGATCAGCTTTGCACTGCTTGGCTCACTCGTTAGAAACTGGAGCAAGAATGCCTCCAGTGCAGGGTTGGAACAGGACAGCAGCAGGGTGCCCAGACCAAAGAGGTGTGCCTGTGTCAGAAAGGTGCCATGTTCCTGGGAGGCCGTATGTTTACACTCTGTGAGGATCTGTAGAGCTGCCTGACCATAAATGCTGAGCTCAAAATTTGCCCCCTTACTGCTTGGAGAGATGAGGCTGTCGTTTGGGAGGAGAAGCAACTTGGAGACAACTTCCCTCAAATTCTTGGAATCCATGTAGTTGTGCAGAGACAGGAGGCCCTGGAAAGTTCTGGAGTGTTTCTTTGCCGGTTTAGAGGCGCTCTCCACCAATTCCTTAAGGGCAGATCTTTCTAAAGCTCCCATGTAGCTCCTCAGAAGCTCCAGATGATTTAGTTCATGAAGAACAGGGGCACAGAGGTTCAGGAGGACCAGAATATTATCTGTCAGCAGTGCACACAAGTGCTTAAGTCTGACAGGGTTTAGAGAGTGAGGAGGCATGGCAGAGAGCTCCAGAGCCAGAAACCACTGCTCCAAACATGGATGCTTGAAGATGGAGCCAAGAGCTGAAAGAAGGATCTAGAGAAAGAGAGTTTCATTCAAAAATCCTTCATTCCAAAAAAGGAGAATATTGCAAAGTCTGAAAAAACACAGTAAAAGCTATATTTTTCTAACCTGCTGTATATTAACTTCAACTGGGGTTGACTGGTTAAGTTCCAGAAAGAGGTCCGATCCTTCTTGGGATTTCTCTGCAGCTAGTTCAGAGTTTTTTGCCTCCTGAAAGCCTTGAAGCTTGGTCACCATCTTTTTGAGTATTTCCATCAACGTCTTCAACAGGGAAGCTCCTTCGTCTTTAGAGAACTGTGAAGAGGGAAATAATGCACTGTTTGCACATTTAACAATGTGAGGAGTATGAAGCTTGTTTTGCGTACCTACCGTGCCAAAGTTTTCCACAGTTGATCTGATGTAGAGTAATATCTGCTTGATTGCAACCGGAAACTCTGCCAGAGAAAGGGAAGCTAGAGCTTCTTCTGCACTTTTCTTAAACGTATCTTTAAGCAAAGTGTCTGGACCTTGGATGTAGGCAGCTTTTATCAGTGCAGTGTATGATGTTTGGTCTGACAATCCTTTTGCATGACATCCAGAAGACTCAAACTAACAAAAGAAACAAGAGTATTATTTTCCAAGTACCATGTCTAACCACGTCTGGTTAGGCAATCTCTTTGCATCACTAAAAACCCACCAATTCTTCACGGCACTGCTGTGGTAGCCACTTGGAGTAATACTGATGAAAACATATAATGGCTGAATGAGGAGAGGTAGAGCATTCAGAGGAGACCAACTCTTTATCGTACTGCAGCAGAGCCAGACAGAGAGGGAGCGGCTCTCTCTGGCAGTGCAGCACATCTGAGAGCACCGCAGCCAAGTATTCATATACCATCCCTAAGAGACACAAAGACAGATGGTTACAAACATCACAGATTACACTACATTTAGCTTTCAATCAAAACGTCCATGAACAGAATGAGTAAATGTTTTTTTAAACAGAAATTACAGGCTCTGGACCAGATTCACTAAACTGGGTTTTGGCGTAAAAAAACAACAGAAAAAGCCACAATGTATTTACAAAGAGAGTGCAGTGATTGCCAATATTGCCTACAAGAGACGAGAACTCAGAGATTTTGTTGCGTATGTGTTTGTTGGAGACTCTTTCGCAAAATATAGCAAAAGAATTTTTAAATCAAGCGAAAAAATTAAGCTCTTAAAGTTTGCAACACACAGTTTTGTGCCAATTACAGCGATATTTAATGTATCTTATTTTTGGAGCTTGATACTGACTGCGCCTGTATTTTGAAAACTGAGCAATTTTTGTGACACCCGCAAAAATATTCACACCTAAGAGAACTATTTGAACTCACATACTATGTTGCCACATTTAGTAAATCTGGCCCTATATTTAAAGTTGCACTTCTTATACTGCATAACATTTTATATGCTTTAACATTTTTTTTTACCACTATCTGCTGGCAGCTTGTTTCGGGCCTCCAGGGCGGCGGGTACCAGGGCACTGAAGGGGAAGGTTTGCATGATGAGATCTTCACTTATAGCTGGGCCGTACTCCTCCAACTCACCATCACTGCCCTCCATAATGATATCGAGCATGTCTATGACATCTGAGATTAAAAATAATAAGCATAAATACTCACAGACATTACCCTGAAGATTTCAGCGTTGATTCCACATTTAAATGCTTACCGTCTATGTGAGAAACCGGGACACTGGCTGTGTCCCCCTCCTGGCTACTCAGATTCGCTTGCAGATAACCTGCTTCCTGGACCAGGCTGGCCACTTTATCTGTGTATTCATAGGAACTGCACACCAGTTTAACCAACACCTAGAGCAAGAGGCAGTTTTAGGAGTTTATCATCAGGCATAAGGATTAAAACCTTTATTTTGTCCAACCCTCCAATATGACAGTTATGTAGAAAAATAGGGAAAAAAAACTGGAAGACTTACCCGCTCCAAGAACTGAATTACAGTTTCTTGCTGATGTGGTTCTAGTCTGGCCAGCTGTTCAAGCCAGAGCTCAAGCTCAACCCAGGTGTGCTCGAACACACCAGTGTCCTTCAGTACCTAAATACAACACAGGACGCCAATTGCTTTAGCAGTACTGCAGGAGGAAATTTGCCCACATGAATATAAAGCTCTTAAAATAAATTCCTTAAAAGAGTATTGCTTAAGCTCCTCTTAAAACTGTGTTTTAAGCTCTTTCAATTTATATGGACAAACTACTTTTCTGACTGTGAGGACTGAACTGTACCCTGCAACAGATAAATATCTGCTAACATACATGCGTATATATTTCCTCCAGGAACGATGCCCTTGTATATAAAAATATAACATGCTTACAGTTTGTTTGCCCAAGTGGACCAATCTTGAATAAATAAGCACTAAACAATTAAGACAATTAGGCACTGTAAAGCTAATTCAAATATAAATATATAGAGTATGTCTCATATAATGCAGGTTAAAATCACAGAGGAAAAGACAAAATGCTCCTTACTTTTAGAACAAGCATCTGTGTCGAGGCTTTCAGGTGGCTGCTGCTGCTGCTGACAAACATCTTGAGAAGCAGGTAAAATACCGATTTCTCTCCAGATGATGAATTTTTATCTGCAACACCCTGTGTAAACAGAAAAAAAACTATTTAGAACTGATATGTTTTAAACCAAAAATAGAAAGAAATCAGAGAATTCAACTTCCTTACCTGCATACGGAACCAGGAGAATTTGCTTGCGGGAAGATCCAAGGCCAACTGCAGTACGTGGTGCTGCAAAACTGGGGGAACTTCATCCTTTATTCCTTTCTCTGACACAATGCCTAGACAGATAATAAAAATCTGTGTCAAAAGCTTTTTATTGGGAAAAAAAAAGCATTTAAAAACAAAAAAAAGAGCAAAAGTTGGAGCTTAATTACACCAAAAACATTACCTTTTAAGAGCTTGCTGAAGTCAAATTTGCACTGGCTAACCAGATGCGGCACCACTTTCTGGTAAAGGCATATGACCTGAAGAATCAGAGTCTTCAGCAGAATGACCTCAGCTGTATCTTCAGCTGCTCAACATAAAGCACACAAGACAATCAATTCAGATCCCTTTTTTTTTTAAATAGAATGAATTGGAATGAATAATAATCGTGTACTGTGAATGCTACTACCAGGCACTTTAGTCAGTTTAGCATCCCCGTCGCTTTTATCCTTTTTTTCTTCAGAGCCAGCTTTTTCCTTCTTGCTAAGTGACTGCCACTTTTCAATTATGCTTGTCATGTCAGGCAAAATCTGGAACAGAGCACAAGCAATGATTCGAGCATTTAAAGGTGCATCATTTGCTTATATTAAGGCACTTTTCTGAACTCACCTTGCCGAGCATCTCCCTGTACTGCTGCACTAAATCCTCCATCATCTCAGCAGTGTATATGTCTGAGCTGCACCACACAGACTTATCCAAAAGATACTCTATGTTCCTACTGGCTCTTTTCAAGATGAAATTGACCACCGACAGGGTTGTAAGGTGTGCTGCTGTATTGGCAAGCTGTCAAATCAGAGAAGACACATTTGAACCAGAAGAAAAATGTTTTCACTCTACTGCAGTAATGAGCTTATTTTATGAGGCTCAGTCACTTACAATAAGGCCCTGTGTGAAGAAGCCCTTGTTGCAGACTGGAGGAAGAGATATCACCATCATCATGGAGAGCAGGCGAGGCAGAGGGATGACCTCCTGAGTTTGAAAGACTGTGGAAATCTCTGGCTGGGCCTCATAGATCTGATATAGAAAGGCAAATGTGACTATTACCGTCTAAAAACTGGTAAGATATTATCTTAACACTTTTACCAACAACAATTACCTTTTTAAGAAGCTTCACATTGTCTTGCCACGTAGTTTTGAGGCGTGGAGTATATGCATACTGAGTCTCCTTGAAGTATCTGGACAGAATATCAGGACTAGCTTTCAGCACATTCACCACCAGATCTGCCACCAGTTCATCGTCGGTCGCCTGTTTCAGCCCCACCAAAAACTGGAGCAAGACAATGTTTCCAGGCCTGCAAAGAAGTAAAATCCAATGATCCACATGAGAAGTTTTCAGAAAAGGACAACGTGAAATTGGATTGTTAATGACTTACCTTCCAGCTGTGCCAAAGGTGACGTCATGAAAGCTGATACCATGCTTACGGGAGCAACACAGATCAAGAAGGAAACTGTGAACGAGTTCCCGGATGACTGCCGTCCCAGAAAGCTCGGCGTTTTCCGACATCTTCAAAATACAATACAATTAAATAAAAATGTTACTTGGATGTGGTAAAGTAAACTTACTTGACACTACCTTTGTTTCTTTTGAGAAAAAAACAGCAAAACGACAATTGACCTACTCTGTCATCATCCACGGTTGCATCAGCAATCCCATTCCATTTATACAGCGACGCGATGCTGGCCAAAACAGCAGGTGTGAAGAAGCGCACTTTCTGTGTTTTACTGATGGCTTTGTTTAGAACAACCTACACAAAGACATAAAGGCATACATCTTATCACTAAATCCATGATCCGATCTTAAATGTCCTGGATGAATACTTACTTTAGTTTTCAATGTGGACAAAATCAGGTTGACTGTGGACATCCGCTCCTCCTTCAGACCTGTATTCAGGATCACCGGCAGGAGTTCTAACACACGAAATGAACATGTTACTCACAGACAGTCTGCTGCATAAATGATAATTTATTTCTAAATATTACCTTTGATTTCTAATATTTGTCCAACTGTTGCGTTATCTCCAGACACCAAGAAAGAGAGCACAAACTGGATAAAAGCCTGGCGGACATCAGGTCTGCCCTGTAAAAACATGAAATCCAGAAAAGACTTATCTGCAGAATACGCCTAATCCATAAACACCATAAACCCTGTGGATAAATACTACGTCACACCTGCTTATCCTTCATCTTTGCCAGTCCAGACAGAAATTTGTTAATGTGAAGGTGACTTAACACCTCTCTGGCAGCTTCTGGACCCTGGGTGACCAAGGCGGACAGAAGACTGAGACACTGGCGCATAAACCTGTGTTCAAAGGGAAACAACATTGGTTTTGAGGCCATAGGAATTATTTTAAACTGACTGGCATTCTCCTCTACATAAATTCATCAAATTAACCTGTGGTTTGCCGAACGGAAAGACCCCTGCAGGAGTTTCATGTAGCTATAAACGGTCTTCTTCACAATGGCATTGCCGACCATGTTGAAATGGGAGAGGTCACTGGCTATCCTCAGAAGGATCGCCTCCAGGCTCCCAAAAACCAGCATCATCTGTACAGAAACCAGATCAGAGTTTAACTCAAAAACTTCAGAAAGAGTAAGCCAGGCAAGAGACGTCCGCTGAGAAACTAAAGGTTACCTCACTCTCTACGTGCTTTTCTCCTTCAAGCAATTTGAAGATCTCTGCACACTCCATGGAGATTTTAATATAACCTTCAACTACATCATACAGGTCGGACCGTGGCAACTTCTTAGCGGTCGATATGAATTTCTCCAGTCCTGCAGACGACAAAAGGAGAGGGCAAAGACAGGATGCCGATAAAACATCGCACATTCTAATAGTTGACTGAATTAATAACACAATATTATGCCTTCAAGCAGATGACTTGCACATACTCTCACCCACCCTTCATGGCTGTGGTCGGGTCCTTCAGCATGGCTTTAAAAACTGTCCCATTGAACTCCGGAATCGTTTCTTTTTTCCGCGGAGTGTCTGACTCAGCTGACCCGTCGTTGCGCCGCTTTTTACCCATTTTATTAAATACAAACAACAATGACCACTGATGTGAGTTTTTTTCATGCACTATCCTGCCATGTAAGTGTTGTCACAGCACCCACGTTGCTCTGTAAACAGAAAGCGGTACAACGGAATTGTCATCCGGCCAGAAACGTTCGCTATTTAACTACAGTTCCGCATTTTCATTTAAGTTACTTCAAAACGTCTAATAAAACGTCTTCTTTCTCCTCTATCTTTTACAGATGGCACATGCACAACACATTTCATAAAATTAGCGATATTTTACATCCCGGAAACATTTAAGAAAACTAGTTAGCTTATCCGTTCATACTGTTTGACTTTAACTTGTCGGCTATGGTCTTAGAATTATTTTTTAATATTCAAGAAGGCTTTGCATCCAAGTCTTTTGCTTTTTTCTCAAACAATGAATGCTGAAATATTAAAGTAGGCTACAAAAGTCCTCATACCGCGAGGCACGGATTTAATCATGTAATTAATATTTTCTCACAGTTTATAAGTATTAATCTATTAACCCTGTTTTGTTCAAGCTTGAATTATTGAGTGTTACAATAATGAAGACTGTAACCAATCAATGATTAATCCCTCCCAGATGTCATCTTGTACTGGGATCACACCAGCAATAGTTCTTAGACCACATCCATTTTTCAGACTTTCTTGTTTGGATGTCAACTTCACACCATTAATGCTTCTGACTCTTGCACAGTTATTACACCATAACTGACAAAATCTTTCTATATACAGACAGATAGACATACTGTCGGTGATATAAAGATCCACCAGTACTCAAAACCACCTTCAAGGTGGTTCTGACTACAGTGGGTGATAGACACCCCTTTCTTTTGGCTCCATTTAATGCTTGCACATTCCACCATCCACATGTGTTTGTGGTTGTCAACACATAGCATTGATAGCATGCAAAATGCAGTCATGAAAGTCTGTAGGTTGAATTAAAATAGTTGAAATGGAAGAGGCCTGTGAGGGATTGGGCCCCCAAGCTGTGTATAAGTTTTACATTCTTTTCATTTATGCATGTTCGCAAATCCCCATGCAAAGTAGCTCTACCTGCTGCTTAAACTTGTGGGGTCCAAGAACTCTCTGGCTTTGCAAATGCTCCAAATCCCCTGCAAGATACACAGTTTCCAACAGCCTTATTTGAGTTTTTATATTTAACTAAAGCATAATAAGTTAGGGAAAACACACATTTTGCTGAGCCATGCAGACATAGTTGTGGCTTAGATTTGTATCCTATTTAAAGAGTATCTGGTTTTTAACCACAGTGGTGCCTTTTCCCAGTTATTCTCTCAGCAGACTTTTGCAGACGCTGCCTAAACAGATCTAAAAGCTGACTTTGATGTGATAAGGGACAAGTGCTTTAGGTTAAAAAGGCCTATGTCGTCCGAATATCCTATTTTGTCACACGGTATTTGCTTTGCAGCCTTCCTCTCTTGTTAAGTGTCTATTCATATTGATTTGAAAAGACAACATCCAGCAGTTCATCTGGTGGTTAAACTCAGTTCTTTCTCAGAATATGTGACATCCTCATAACACAGGCAGCATTATACATCACACACGATATGTTTTACAACACTAGTCTGCATTTCCAAAACCACACATCTGTTTTTGGATGACTATTGAGAAAGACAGCTATTATTTTTTAATAGAATGAATTTGAATGGGATAGTAATATTTCACAAACTGGAATTCCAGCATAAAATCTTGTGTAACTAGTGTTCCCATGAATATATTTAAACTTAATTTGTTATTCATTTGCATGGCCAACAGGGGTCACCTTTGCCTGGTTTAAGAATTTGAATTTTTCGCACTGAATAATGACTTGCAGAATGACTTGCAAACAACAGTTGAACAAATCATCTTATGGTGCAGTTAATCAGATGTGAATTAGATTAATCATGTAATCCACTGTAAGCTTGGGCCTGTACAGCCTGTTATTTTCTGCAGGGTTACTCCAATTGATTTGATTCCAACTCACCAATGTACTCAAGTGAGACGCCACAAAGATGACTTTAATGGCACAGATTCTCTGTAATTAATATGATACAGTAAACCACACTATTTTTTTTTAAGTGCATTATAGAGCTCTTACTTACTTGTACCATCAGTCAAGGAAACAGGCCCATTATTTGAAACTCAAATTGAACACCATTTAATTTTCAGTATTTAGAAAACACCACAAGTTGCAGAATCATCTTCAATCTTGTCAAAACCATGACCAAACCTCTCTTTTATAATTTGTTTATTTATTTTATTTTTTATAAAGTAATGCTTCCAGGCTGATGCAACTTGTCAAAAAAGCGATTCAGTCACAAATCAAAACACAACCTTAACAATTGAGCAAGCATATTACATAGTGTCAGGTAATACAAACAGAGTTGAAGTAAAAAATGAGCAAAGTATTCCGCTGGCACAGTTTTACAAAAAATAAATAAATAAAATATCAAACAAATCAAAAAAGAACTCTGAAACTTTTCACACTGAGCATAAATTACGCAGCGAGATAAAGGTAGCCCACCGGCTTTGACAGTCAATAGAAGTCTTTGAAATGTTTGTGTATTTCATGTATAAATAAAGTTTGCATTGACTTACAGCAGGGAATCCTAATGAAGCAGATAACGGTGAATGTCACATTAAAAAGTAAGGAAAATGTTGATGTTAGAAACAATATTGCTTGAATAAAATTTCAGAATAATGACGTAAGCTCTAAACATGTTTAATTGTACCCTCCGTGGAAATGATCTTAATCACTTGGTGTTTTCTTGGATTTTTTTTTCCCTTCACATAACTAAACTTTCATTGCTCAGTCACATACAGGAACCTGTGGAAATGAGAAATCTTGTGGTTGCTGAGATTTTGTCTATGTTGAGAAAAAAAATCTTGGGGTCAAAGAAAACCTTTGTTGGCAGTAATTCTATTTCCTGTGAGTTTGAAGTGGCTTAAAGAAATATTTTCAGCGATTACAGCACACTGTTGATAGATAGAGATCTGAAATTTAATAATATTAGTCATACAGTACCATGTAGTGATGGGTTTTTGCTCGAGTACAACCAGGACTGCTGCCCATTGATGTAGAGGGTTTGGAAAAGGGCATCTAAGTTAGACACTAATGAAGAGAGAACTTAAAAGTGATCCTAAGTGTCACGTGTCTTTTTGCTCTCGTTGAACATCAGTGTTAATATTCACAAAAAGCTTAAAACACTATCACAGCACGAAATACTGATTCTTTTTACATCAAAAAAGCTACATATGTGGCCCTCATGGGATGGTGTATGATGCACAATTTGCTGTTCTGTCCTGTTAAGATCTGTTGCTAAAGTGCTCTTATAGTGGAACCAGGCTATACTGGAAGGAGGAAGCAGGAGTGGCACAGCTCCCCTCTCCACAAATGTTATGTTTATTTTTGAATTTTTTGGCCTGGAGTGCACCATTTCCTAAAATACTATCTCTGCGAATCAAAACGGTGGGTGTACAAAGCCTGACATGACTCTGACAGGGATGGTTGGGCCTTTATAGCCTTGGGATGTAGGAGCAGGATGTTTTAGCCATGTGTGATCATGTCAGCACAGACGTCTTCTTAAAAGAGGAAAAAGGGGTTATTTATGATATTGGTCTTTTGCCACCATGTGCTGCACCACTCAGTAGTGATAGAGAAAAAGCATGCAGAAACTGAGCAAAGCGCAACTTTGCTGAAAATAATATCAGAGATGGTTTTGTAGGGTTTTTAAGCTTTATTACAAAGTTTCAGAGATTTCCATTTCTTTCGCATAAAAAGCTCACTTAAAGACTACTTTACTCCTCCAAGGTTATAGACTATACTTGTGTTGATTTCCTCTATTACGATGCCAGTAGCACAATTGGATCTGGACAGAGATACTGGGTGGTTTCCAAAGAGCTCTTTTCCACAGCTGAAGCCACTTTACCATGCCAGTGTTCACCACAGTGAACCACAGGCCTTTCTGTGAGGTTGCAGCACTTCCGTTGTGTGCCTCGCAGAGCTTCTCAGGCCCTCCTCACAATAACACTGCAGCCAACGCTGTTAAAGGATCAAAGATCACCTCACACTTAACAAACAGCTAGACACTCAGCCTATCAGAAACATCTGGGAGTGGTTGGCTGCAGCTGCCGGTGCATGCCCACACCCCTGAAACAATCAGGACGGGTGCCAGATGTGAAGAGCATCTCACGTAAGGTTCAGATGTTTCTGTTCCTTGGAGTCACTCACCACAGGGAGAAACAGGATGCTTTCTGATGTCCTATTAAATTTAGACTGTGCTGCACCCAAATTGGGTTTGGTGCCTTGGGATATGCCACCGGCTTGTGGGTTGTCACTATTCAGCAAGCTGATTGAAAACAGTGCTGTGTGCATAAAGCTTACAGAAAACACTGGGAAAAATGTTGTTTTTTCCAAATGGGTGAATGTGAACCACTAAATATCACCTATTCTGACCCTGCTGGTGATAGAGAGGCAAGAATGTTGGAATCTTTTTCATATATTTTACATAATAAGTACATCTAAATATGATCTATAAATATGTTGCCTAAATGGATCTGCTTGTTCAAGCAGTTTTGAATTTACCACGACACCCTTCATAACCTATAACCTCCCATCCCAGCAACCGTTGCATTGGGCTTTTTGCTGTGATGATGCTTTGGTAAAGAAATATTTAGAAGACCAAATGAAAACATGCAAGAGTCTTATATTTACTAAGAAATAAAGTAAAAAACACGCTGGAAAAACCCCCCCAATATTCAATATCTACTTTATTGAAGAAAAGGTGCCTTGTTCTATAGTAAATGTGCCAGCTTTCTGCAGAGATTTAAGACTTTAGAAGCCAGTGTTCATCATTTTATTCATGTTTCATATTTTTTGGCAATGTTTAATTGGGATAATCACTGAGATTATTGTTCAAACAAGTGATATTGCCAAATTTATATACTTGATATTACTTTTGAAAACTCATCCGAATAAATTTTTTTTTACATAGACTGCAAAATCTAATGAGAGACAATATTAAGGCAAGAAGCTTTCTGTCAGGGTTTATGCATAATGCATTAGACTCCAGTGCGTGCACGTAAAGTTAATGCTGCATGGACATGAAGATATCCATAAAGTGACTGCAGTGGATATAGCGGATACGATGTTAATACCAGATCTGAGCTGGTGTGGAGAGAGTCTTCCTCTCCTGGAGGTTCCCTGTGGTGATTACAAAAACACTTTGGTAGATATTATACACTTTTATTTTTCCCGCTCTCCTGTCATTGGTCTGTACTCCTGCTTAGTGGTCTTAAAGGAGGCCTAATGTTAAAGCCTTGCCTTTACCTAAACACCTCGAATGACAGAAGATGTCACTGTAAAGTTTCAGCCTTGTTAAAATTCTGCCTTCATGTTCAAGGACATCCTTATTCCAGATCTGAAGGAGTAGAATGGTGCATTACAGTGTGAGCAGGTACCTGAGGAGAGTTAATAGGGGTTTCTTGCACATCAGTTAGTAGATGTGCCATAACAGTTCTGCCTCTGATAGAGATAAATCTCTCAGAGGTTTTTTTCTGTGAGCACAAGATATTTTAATTATTAATCAATCTCTTGGCACAGCAGAGATCACAGGGAAAGTTATCATTTGAATGTAAGCCGTGCTTACAAAAACATTACTTTAGAGTTGTTCCTTCTTGCCGTGTTAATTAAAATTTCAGGCTTGAGGTTAAATGTCATTAATCATATGAGCAAGTTTTTATCATAGCCTGTGGTAAGTTTTAAATGGCAACATTTGAATAACTCTGGAATTCCCAGGAAGAAGGACAAGGACTAGCTATCTATATATATCTATATCTATATCTATCTATCTATCTATCTATCTATCTATCTATCTATCTATCTATCTATATATATAGCATTAAAAGCTCAACTATTTGCTGGTACTTGGTCAATGGCCTTAACTCCTCAACATGCAGAAGATATGGGCCGTCTCTCAGTTTCTCACTTTTCGAGTTTCTTTCATACCACTGTGATCACACCACTGGTTTATCTGTTGCGACAGCGCTACCATTCGTTATGAGGTTGTAGGCTTTGGCTGTAGTTTCCTGAACTGATGAATTTGAGAATAACACGATTCCCTGAGCTTCATGAAAAGGATTTGGGTTTAAAACCTCAGCGAATCATCAAAGGGCAAAAACAGGATGTGGTTATTTTCGATATCTGAGGTTACAAAATCATTTCGTTCAGTATTAAAGTGATTATACTGGTATAAATTCTGATTTGCAACCTTGACTGTGTATTTTTAGTTGTGGGCTCTGCAGCTGCTTTATAAAGTGCTACTGATTATAGTGTTTGTATAGACCAAAGCACATATGGCTTTGACAGTAACGTAGCAGCTCTCTCCTTAAACATCTGTGCATGACTAACACTGAAACATGGCATACTGATGTATCCTCCCATGGGCCGTTTAAATATAAGATTTACTCCACGCCACCTTTGTACATTTGTCCATTCCTCTTCTTGAGCATGCCCTGGATTTCTATAGCTTTACTATTTAGCATTGTTCCTAAACTTGTGTCAGGCATATATTATGTTTCCCAAGATGATCTTATTTTACACAGCAGACTCTGTTGCATGCTATTGCAGTTTTCAGGATGATTTAAAGTCACAGATTATAGCTGACCAGCAAGCCAGACCTTCGAAAAGTCGGTCCCAGCTGTGTTATTGCTCTTTGATGTCACTTTATTTCTGAGATTCTCAAAGTCTAAAATTAAGGTAAAATTCCTAAATTTGGCAGCTGAACATGGCCATTGCAAAATATAATGCTAGAGTTCAAGGATTTTCCCCTGTGACGAATACGCTACAGAAACTGATGTTCCGAGAGAGTTATTTGTTTTATATTATATATCAATCATATGCATTTATCACTACAGATCATTAAAGTGTCAGATAAAATTACAGCATAAGGTTTTCGCACATGATTTTCAATCAATCCGTAAATATTTATATTTGGTGAGTATTTGCTTTTCTAAATGTTAAGGAAAGTAATCAGAGAAGCATTTTTGCAAAGCTGGTGTAA
Source organism: Hemichromis elongatus (assembly GCA_015108515.1). Lineage (NCBI taxonomy): Eukaryota > Metazoa > Chordata > Actinopteri > Cichliformes > Cichlidae > Hemichromis > Hemichromis elongatus. The sequence continues at coordinate 416 of VUQR01017679.1, read as the reverse complement.
CTGTCCCTGAGACAGTTAAAATAAAGATGTGTATTTCATATTTTTCTGTGATAGTCATGCTCAATTTAGTTCGTTTATTTAAAAATTATTGTACAAGATGATAAAAGTGTAACATTGATTAAAAACTTGTCTAAAATATGGGTTTGTTGAATATGTAAAGTGCTGTAAAGTTTGTACGAAACAGGTTTGTAATAGTCACATGACCAGAGTTCGGCTGAGAGCACAACCATGGAATTGTGGTTCGAAGATAGCAAGGACACAGAGCTACAGATGCAGCTACAGCCTCAGCATTAATGTTATTCTGCATGTGGTCCAAGAGGCGCACACTGTATGGTTTTCATGTATATTGTTTATGTAATGTTGCATTCTACATTGGTAATAAGAGGACATTTCCATTATTTTGCATTTTTCTGTTC
>VUQR01017678.1:2264-16098 GCA_015108515.1 Hemichromis elongatus | reverse complement strand
CAATACTGTCCATCAGGTGGAAGAGCCTGCACTCCGGGGAACCCGTGGGTTCTGCTAATGCTTGGAGGGTCCCCCAGTTACTCTTCCAGCGCCAATAGCTCCTCCTGTCCCCAGTGAATTTTGGTAGACTCAGGGGTGCGAGCGCAATTCTCGTTCCGAGGGAACCTTGAGAGATGGTGGGCAAGCTCTGTCCTGCACCGACGCCATCAGGTCTCACACCATGCATTCCTCGAAGTTGATATGGCGTGCTTGAGAGGCCAGGGTTGAACACAGGGCTCATGAATCTTTGGGGTAGCGGTCTCCGTGGTGGTGCTTGAAACGTTGCAGTGGGAGGACTCGCACCATGTGCTCTACCGGGGCCACTTGCATTAAGGACCTGGTTACTACTGCCTACTGTGGCACCTTGGTATGCAGCGGGTCCACCGGGCTCATTAGCGTAGGTCGTCGCTTCGTCTTCACTACTGGTCCAGCTACTGGGGCCGCCACGCCCTGATCTCCTACTTCCATCTAGGATGGAAGTCAGTACTACTGCAGCTACCCTGCTCCTTTCCTTGAGTTCTTTGAAACTAGCTCGCATAACATTCACCTCTTCCTCTGGAACATAACGATCCCAGTCATGCACAAACTCGTCCAGGGTTCCCACTCTGCTTTCCACTGAAGCGAGCACTGTATCACACTGCTCTTGATTCATTTGACCCTTTTTGAGCGCCTCCACCTGGCCAATTACATCTTCTAGATCAACCCTTAGATTGTTAAACTGGCCAGACGCACAACGAGTCCATGATTCCTCCTTTAATTTAATCTCCGTGGACTGGTATTTTGTGCGGCAGTCCTGCAGCTTCCTGTCCACATCTTCTGCAAACCCACTCGCATCTTCCTCTTCCATAACAGCGATGTACTCAAAACTGCTCTTACAAACCTCACTATAACTGTCTTTGAGTGCTCTTGATTCAAACGTAGCTTTCCGTTGCCCTTGAGGTCCACTTATTTGTAGTTAGGGCAACAGAAGATGCCTGTTGCCCTAACTTTTCCTGCTTATACATGCTTGGCACGATCTTATCATTGAAGTGGATACGCAACGGGGTATCATAGCGTGGCTCAAGCACATTCATCATAGTTTAAACTCCTTGTTTTGCACAACAGAATACGGCCTTCCGTCTGCAGCTAAACACCCCAATAGCTTTTGTAATAACTTTAGCCCAGTCGGATTGGGCAGCAAAGGGCTGCTTAAATACCCAACCCAGCTAGCGCTGGCCATAACTATCTCTTGACTGACAGACTGACAACGCGCACCATACACATACTTTTTTTTCTTCTTTTTCGAATCTTCGGATTGCGTGCGTGCCGAACCGTGGAGTGGAATCGGTTCGGATTACGGAGCAACCGTGATCCGTTGCACCACTACAAAGCACAAACAGCAGCTGCAGTGGATACTCGGATTAACATCAGTTCTTTGTGTGTTATTACTTCAGCTTGCTTACAGACCAACAAGAGCCTAAGCAAGAGTAGCCCCCAGACCGGTTGTACCACATATTTTTGACACTGCCCCCATCTTTCAACAGACCATTACTGCAGGTAGCCGGCTTTCCATAATTGCCCGCAGACTCCAACAAGCTACCGCTACTGATTCATCATTTCGCAAATAAATGTGGTCGGCTCGCCTGTAATGTGTAGTGATGTGGTAGTTGTTTGTTCAAGAGATGCTTTCTCTGACTTTCTCTGTAATTGTTGCTCAAGTTGTGTTCCAGTATAATTAGGAGAGATGGTGTCATGAACACCGGACTGGTTTCAACAAATAACATGGTTCCCTGGACCAATTTTTGTTAAAAACAACAGAACGTCCTTCTCTGTGGTTGAGTGTGAGAATGCCATAAGTGATTAGGCAGAAAGTTTAAGTATGCTTTGGTCTGAATTTCACATGTCTAAGAGGTGCAGTTTCATAATCATGATGTTTCCGTTTCCAGGTAATGTACATGTTTACAGAAATGGAAGAATGCACTTTGCACACCATAATAGGCAAGAAAGACGAGAACAACAGAGAGATGTGAGTACAAGCTTAAACCTTTTAAGACCTTCAATACACTTGATATTTATACCAGCTGATTTAGTGTCTGATCTGTGGTTAAAAACTAATCAGTCTATTTTTGTTTATTTTTTATCTTCACAGGGAGGTCTGGCTCTGTTTGTCCAGCTGATGCCCATCTTAATCCTCATCATTGTTTCAGCTCTCAGTCAGATGATGGTCACCCAGCCTCCATACAGCCTTAGCTACCGCCCGTAAGTGATTTAGTGGTTAATGAGCTTTAATGAGGTTGTGCAAAAGTGTCCGAACATCTGTCACACTCTCAGTTATATATTTTCTGTACCAGGTCAGCGGGACATATCCACAAAAGGCATACATCAAGCCTGAAGGTGCCTTTTTATGTGGGAGAACGTTTCAATGAGGAATATTCTGGAAATATGCTGAAGAATGTGGAGAGAAGTGTAGAAGAAGACTACATCTCCAATCTAAGAAACAACTGTTGGAAGGAGAAGCAGCAGAGTGAGGATAGCGGCATTGGCTATGATTATTATTCAGTTTTACATTGCCGGAGTAATTATTTAATTAAAAAATCTGATGCAAAACCAGAAAATCTTCACATTTTTAGGATGGAATTATTCTTTTTTTCTTCAAATTTGGCTTTTAAGAAGAACTATTATTGTTTACAGTTCATTTTATTTTCCTCGTCGAATCTTTTATGCAACCTTTAACTGCTTGCGCTTGCTTGGTTAACATCCCAAGTTCTTTAAAACAGCGTCCAACCGAGCAATTTAACACCAGTATAAAAAATAGATGTAACCACCATGACGTCATCTGGAGGTTAGAGGATTCCTGTTTGGCAGCCTTGAGTTGAGCTGTTATTGCTACCTTGGTGTTTTGAAACCGGGCGCGTCTCGTATGAAACCAAGGACACTGCACGACCCTGTATAATCTTCCTCTTTAACTCCAAATCGGATCATAGTTTACAAAATGAACTGGTAATAAAACAGGTTTTATTCAGTAAGATTTTATGCTAGCAATTGAGTTAAAAAGTCATTAGAAAGTGTTTACTGGGATGACAGAGCAGGAGATCCAGACCTGGAAGAAAGCTCCCTCTGCTGGCTGTTGGGAGTTGGCCTCACACCTTAAACTTCAAACTTAAGTTCTGCCTGATTTTGAACCAGTTGATGTAAATTGTACTGAAAATTTCTCTTGTCATACTTTCAGAGGAAGGCTTACTGTATCGTGCTCGTTACTTTGGGGATTCTGAGTTGTACCAGAGAGCCCAGAGGATGGGGACTCCCAGCTGTTCCAGACTATCTGAGATTCAGGTCATATTGGATGGCTAGAAAGAACTTGTGCACATATGGGTACGTTGCTGGCTGTGGCATACAGTATGAGTGCTACAGGATGCCGTATATGGATTGTAAAGAATTCAGAATTTTTGCATGGTTTATCTGACACATTTTCCATTATGCTTGCCACCCAAACTGCTGTTTTAATTTATTTTTAATAGCTTACGGGAATCAGTTAGTACACCTTGTTTTTGTGTGGCTTGATAATCGAGCTGTGACCAGATATTGAAGAGCAGGGATGTCAAACTCATTTTACATTGCAGGCCACATACAGTCCACTTTGATTTTAAGTGGGCCAGATGAGTACCACTCTTCTTCCTTATCTGTGTAAAGAAGTTTAACTACTCATTTATTCCCTGAGATGTTTTAATATAAGAAAAACAAGTGCAATTTAAACAATATGTCACAGTTTTTCAACATGGTAAAAAAAAAAGGAAGCTCCTTCAGTAAAAGAAAGAAATCTGTCTCGGACTGTGTTTAGCCATATTGACCAAAGGAAACATGCCTGTAAGTTAACTTTCCACCTTTAAAGTAGGATTCAAAAAAGAGTGACCAGGTGTAAAGTAACACTAGTATGTTTGGTTAAAACATGCAAAATTACCCGTATAGTTTAACTTTTCGATTCATGGTGAATGTTACTGAGTAATAGTGATAACGATTGATATTTTTAAGAAACGTAATTATATAAATAACATTTAAGTGATTATCCTGTGATATGAGTGGCTGTATAACTGTGATTTATTCTCTTGGTTCTTTTCAGGTTCGTCAGTACTTGAATCTAATTAGAAGAAATCGGTCGGAGCCCACTCAAATTTGACCACATTTCTGCAGCAAACCAAGAGAATCAAAAAATGCCTTACGTGTAGTGGGCAGCAGACCTCATCAGGGAACCTCTCTGCGCCTCGGTGTAGATTGACTTCCTGTAGAACTGTGAGAAGCTTTGAGTTCACTGCTGACATTGTCTTACTAGAATCTTTACAGTGGTGAGAGTCGGCCGGGTAGTCGTGCTGAAAAGTAAGAGCGTTGTTGTCGGTACACAAAGCTACTATTAGCTTCCTCTGTCCCAATCGTTTTCTTTTCCTTAAATATTTTGAGAAACCCGATGGCCTTCTCATAGACAGATGTCTGAGCCACTCACAAGGAAAGCGTGTAATTTTTGTAGTTTTACCAATGTAAATATTCATTTTACTTTTAACAGTGCAGGGGTTATTAAAGTCATTTACAATGTTAAGTGGATTTGCTTGTAGCCTGTTGGATCATAATTACTGTAAACTGTTGCACAAATGAAAGTATACCATATTTATTAAATTAACATGCTAAAATTGTATAAAAGTTTCTTTGAATTAAAATTGTCCAATGATTGACTGGTGCAGGTCTCGTGTTTTACATCGTACAAACACACACTCACACTATCTCGCAATTTGTGCTTCAATAGCAAGTCAGTTTTTGTGTCCCAAATCTCAACTTTACACTATGTAAAGCACGTTTTTGGTCATAAAGTGAGGGAATAAAACAGGGTTTCTGAGTGTGCCTAAATGCAGCGTTCACAGGAAACTGGAATCGGAGAGGGGGAGGATAAAAGGAAAAAAGTCAGAGCTGAATTTTTATTTTAGACTTCTTGCTTCACTTTATGGTTTCAGTTGCGCTTCGGTTAGCATTTGGAAACAACTGTGGTTTGGTTTTTTCCCATTTTTTTACTGTTCCTAGGAAAGCTTTCTTGGGAGTTGGATGGCCTGAAGGCGAACTTCTCACATGTGTAGGAAAAGGTGACACATCTGCTTCGTGACGCATTCACTTGATGTGAATCGTCACACTTTGTACCACCGGTTTACACCTTTTCTTCTGTTTGCTTTAGTTTGAGTCACACGCACAAGATAAGCCGGTTCTAATGAGAGTTTAATTATGATGTACAGTGCTGTGTAAAAGTATTGAGCCTCTCCGTGTTTCTTCATATTTTGTCAGAGAAATTGATGCAAACACACTTGGAAATATGGTATATAAATGCAAAAACAGAGTTTGTACAATTCTAAAAAGCTTGAAAGTCCATTTTTGGTGTGACCACCATTAAACTTAAACAGCCTGAGCCCTTACCAAACTATCTTGTCATTTCTTTTAGTTCAAAGCTCTTATTTTGTTGTTGACTGCTTTTTTGTTATGTTCTGGTCAAAATGCTCAACTATGTTGAGGTCCAGTCTCTAGGGAGGCCAATCCATGAATGATTGATGGGAGTGCTCCATTGTGTGGAATGGTATGCTTTTTCTGCATTGGAGGTGTGTTTGGGATCATTGTTATGCTGAAAAATGAAGTCGCTGCCTCATTAATAATTAATTGAAGGGCCAGATACATCTCTGAGGTCTTTCAGATGCTGTTCATCTGCTCTAGATAGACTTTAGACACCACGCTGAGATACCCCAGGTTTTTGGCTAATAGCTCAACGGGAATCATTGAACTATGGTAACTTTTTTTTTTTGTAGGTTCAACTAAAGATTTATCCCTCGGTTAAGTGCCTTTCTTATGCTTGAACAATGTCCAAAGACCAGTGAAACACCTCTTTCTGTCGGTGTAAAGTTTAACTACACATGTAAGCCATAAGGTATTTTAATATAAGGAAACAAGTGCAATTTCAAAATTATAGCTCACTTTTACTACATGATAAAAAAAAAATATTGCAAGAAATAAATGTGTAAAATTATAGAAAAAGCTGTGTTAGTTCATTGCTCGTATTAACAGAATGTTTCTTTGTTTTTTGCCTCTTTTTTTTTTAACTGAACCCACTTTAAAAATAATTGATTTCTATAGTAGATGGTACTGCTGGAAGGATCCGTTTACAGCAGACACATAACTGAATGGGTGGTGCAAGAGAAATAAAATACAATATACTGCTGCTTTACTGTTTTGTCTCAACCCTCTGCGGTACATACCATGTATGTGTGGATATGGGACACAGCGAGATAAAACTCACACAAAAAGTTAATAAAAAATAATTTATTCTCTCATGCTAAAAAATAATACAAAACGAGTGTCTGTTGGTATATTTAAATGTCACATACATAAGGCATTCCCTTATAGGTGTGGCTTCACATTCACAGGAATGAAACTGACCCATGTGCAAAAACTAATCTTCACTGCATCCACATGAGTAGCTGCTATGAGACAAGGGTAGTTCAGTATTAACCCCGTCATACATCATCACAGACAGGTCATCGTTGGTACTTCTCAACAGTGCTTTTGTTAAGACTTTGTATTAACTAGCAGCTTCGTTACAGTTTCTTTAGAGTTCAGCTTGTCAGAGACAGGAGTGCTCAGTGATCAGCACTCCTCAACCAGCAGTGCAGCTGAACTGTACAATTTCCTCTTGATAGCCCTGAAGCTCGTGCTCAGTTTCAGGGTGTTGTGGTGCTTCGGAGACGTTGCGGACGTCTGTGCTGGCTTGCTACTTTTGAAGAGCTTCTGAACTTTTGGCCATAGTCCACTGGACTCCACCCTCAGCACTAGTGTCACATGGAAAGTTGGGACCAGGGATGGATCTACTGCTATTTGATCCACAGTACATGGGGAGCACTGTTCCCCCATGTCAACGCACAGGTCGATGAGCGCCCCCCTGAGACCACAAGGCTCTATGGCGGCCAAGTGGAGCAGCTCTTGGCTGATATTGTGTAGCAGGCAGTCAGGGAGGATGAGTTTGGAGCAATCCAAGCTGGTGTGTGATGCATCACTGAGGCTATGTGCAATTGCAGTTACAACGTCTGCAGCCAAGGTCTCCTCCAGAGGATAGAAGAAGGAGCTGATGTCTAACTCTGATAGATCTGTCATAGAACCTGAAACAAAGGCGTAGCTCCAAGTTAGGAAGAATATATTGCAGTGCGGGATTCAACAATTTATTTTTATTTTATTTTTCTATTCTTTAACAAAGTGGATGAAAGACTGAAAGATTGCAAAACATAATTTCTTTGTACTTTAAGACTTTATTCTCTCTTGTTTTCTGTCTCTGTTTCCAAAATGCAATTAAACAATCAGAAAATGTATATATATTCTTAAACAGTCTTAATTCAAGCAAACGGCACTTACTAGATTGATCTTCTGTCAGCCTCTGATTGTGTCCCTTCAGCTCTGTCAGCTTGTGAAGCAAAGTGCTCCAGGACAGCCGCTGTGAGCCCCTGTCCTCCGATGGAGATGGTGGGAAACTACCGTCCAGAGACTGATTGCAAGACATCCTTAAAAACAAAAAATTAAAGTGATCGCAAGTTTTAAAAGAAAATTTTAAAAAAGTGCTACAGTATCCTCGGATGGAGGACCAGTCCCTTGAACCAGACCAGCTGGAAGACCTCTGCAACAATGGAACAAAGCCTTAAATACCCACGAAAAGAACACCCCGCCCACCGTATTTTTTCCACCAATGAAGTTTCAGCTCACGTCCTCAGCATTCTGCCTTGCCTGGTAACACTGCTGATCCCTTTGATGATGAGGCAAAAGCCCTCTGCCGGTATTGCAGCAACAGCCCGACCCCCATCCTGCATACACGCCGAAGTTCCTGCTCTTTCTACTTTTTTATTACTCTATTTGTTAGGCATTTTAAAGGTAAAGTAAGGATTGCCTAACAAATCCTACTAAACGATAAAAAAAGACCCGCCCAACAGATTTTCACACGAAAGCCCAGAGGAAAAGACGATGACTGTACAATTGTTGAAAGATCGATTTCTGTGAATGACATGGGGGACACGTCTCGCACGTAGACCTCGTTTTGGTTTCCGTCAAATGGTCAGAAAGAGTGCTGACTATTAACTTTACAGCTTTTTGTTTGAAACAGTGTCCCTGGGAATAATTTATAAACGTTTAAAAGTCTCTTCAGGGGCCAAACCTAAACTCAAACTAAACTTTTACAGGCAATTTCTCAGGCATGAAGTAAGCGTAATCGACACTACTGGCAAAAAAACAGCCTATGAATGCCAGTTGTTTTGTTTTTTAAGGAGGCGTTGTAGTGATCATAGCCCAGATCTTATTATTTTAATGAGTTTTTTCTTTTATAATATGTTTTTAGGTTTTTAGTCTTATAATATAGTTCCAAAAAAAACTTTAAACACTGTGTAAAACAGAATGCAATTTGATTCAAAACTCCTATTATCCATCCAATCATTTATTATTTTCTACATTTCTATTATTTTTCTATTTTATTAAACTGTTATCTCATTCTGAATATGATGCCAGCAAAAAGTGTAAAAAAAAAAGTTGGGACAAGGGAACAAAAGGGTTAGAAAAATAAGTGATGCAGAAAAGAAACAGGTGGTGGAACATTTTTAACTAATTAAGTTAATTGGCAATAAGTCGGCAATACAATTGGATATTTAAAAGAGTGTCTCAAAAGTAAAGATGGGCAGAGGTTCATCAATCTGTAAATTAAAAAAAAAAAAATTGCATTTACAAAGTTTGGAAGAATTTTACAACAATATTCCTAAAGAAAAAAATTGTAAAGATTTTAAATATCAACAAAATATATATCATGAAAAGATTCTGAAAATCTGGACGAATCTCTGTGCACAATCAGTGTTGGATGCTAGTGGACCCTCAGGCAGCATTGCATTAAATACAGGCACGATTCTGTCATGAAAATCATTGCATCAGCTCAGAGACACTTCCAGAAATCATTGTCTGTGACCACATGTCACCGTGCTATCCCAAAATTTAAAGCTCTGTCATGTAAAGAGGAAGCCATGCGCTAACCTGGAAATGCCACTACCCCTTCGGAGCGAAAGCTCAGTTAAACTGGACTGAGGAAAATTAGGAAATTGGAAAACTGTTCTGTGGTTTAGACAAGTTTAAACACAGGTTTTAGCAACATTTGCTCCCGTCTAGCTGATGTCTTTTTCAGAAACCATACATGTAGATCTATTACAGCAGCATGTCTTTGAAGTAGAAGAGTCCGGGTGCTGAACTGCCTTCATTCAAATACAACAAAAGTACAAAAAGCTGTTGACTGTTGAACAGATGGAATTTATATCAGACAAGAGTGGAAGAACAGTCCAGCAGCTCCTCTCCTCAGTTCCTAGACATTTATGGAGCGTTGTTAAAAGGAGGGGGGGCTACATACCCTAAAAAATGGCCCTGTCCCACCTATTTTCACATTTGCTGCTGCCATTTTCTCAGTTTAACCATTTGATACAGCCCCTGTGCTCTACTGTGAATAAAATATTGGTTTATGAGATCTGAAAATCATTGTTTTCATTTACATTTTACACAACTGACACGTGCTAGTTTTTCCTTTTTAAATGTTAGGCTTTTTTTTCAGTCGGAATCAATAAGCTTTGGTGACAGATTGGTATTGCAGCTACTTAGCCATGTTGTTCACTTAAATGCTTTAATAAATGAATAAAGTTAAAAAAAAATAAAATAAAAAAAAACACTTGCGCAACTCTGGCTCACGATTTCTAACAGGGAGGCTTTACCATCCCCCACTGCTGCAAATGCCTCCAGACCTGTTTAGGTATTTGCTCTCCAACTTAAAAGACTTAAGCCTCTGTGTCCATTCATGCCTCTTATTTTCATGGGGATGTAGGTTACTTACATCCCATTGATTGATCCCCATTGATATTTGTGTTTAGCAAGATTTCAAAAGTCCAATATTGCAAGTCAAATGAAAAACTGACTCACAGTCAGTCACGTAGTCTTCCCAGTCTCATAAAACGCACACACCAGAACCACCCGATACTGGTTGTGATGACACATTTTGTCTCAATGACTAAGACTAAAATTCATCTTTCTCTGCGGCTTCTCTTAAGTGTTGTGAGCGCTAACCCCCCCCCCCAAAAAAATTACCTTTTATTTAGCACATAAACACAGTGTTGTGATGACACTTAGAATGTTGGAGAGATGGTGCAGAAAGCCTCATTTGATTAGAAAGAAAACACACTTTTGTGCTATGATGGCACATGCAAGGATACCGATGGTTAGACCCTGGTGCAGTAAAAAGTATGTATGCTGCATCGCAAGACACAATAAGATCGCTGATCGAGTTCTTTCACTAACTCGTCTAAACAAGGCAGCTGTAGCAGTTGTTTGACTTTTAACGACAACTTCATTCACCACATTTCAACTTTCTTCTAAAAATGAACAATAACTATTTTTTGGCATGACACTAATAGTTGTAGTAAATATGAACTAAACAAAGAAAGGTAAAACTGAAAATTTTCAGTAGCTGGCTACAAAAAGCCGAACTTCCTACCAATAAACTACTGCCAAATCTATTTAAGCTACTTAAATATCATTCATAATAACCTAGACATAACCTAGTCATAACCTAGTCATAACCTAGTCGTGAAATTCCACTGAGTCAGCCCCCGATTGATGTAATGCACCGCATATCCAGATGGTGGCGTCACTGTATAAGCTTTAAGTTACACATGACGAGGCAGCTACAACGTGTGGTTAAAGTGCTTATGTTTGCATGGGAAATGTTTATGCTCTGTTGCGTCTATTGTTTGTGCCTGTGAACACACAGCAGGCTGTCTGACGTGTCTTCTTCACGGGCGCTTCGACTGTAACAAGTGCGTTTTATTCTGCTCCATTAATGTTTCTCCGCACACAGCGCCGGTGCCGTTTTCCTTAGCTTGAGCCTGCAGACTACACTGTTTGGGGAAAAAACATTATTTGTACATTGTCCTGGAAGAAAAGTAAAAAGGGAAACAAAGCGTGACAGGCAGTGTGTTTTACAATTCAAACAGGCCTGAGAGGGCTGTTAAGTTGGCCAGCCTCGGGCAAATTCATGTATAATAAATCTATTACCAAGTGGCTTGTTGAGAGTGATTTTGTGTTGTTGTTTTTTTGTTCCTATTTTCTGGAAGTACTTTCAGAGGAATTAATTAAATAATTAAATAATCAGAGGATTATTGGAGCGAACCACAAAGAATATCCTACCTGCTTTGTTTTATGTTTTGTTTTTTTCACTACTTGTTTCAGTAACTGGTGTGAAAATAACCCGAGCAATTACGATGCACTTAACCAGAATGTGCTCAGATACCACCTTCTTCTCCACGCTCTTTTGCATACGCTTATGTTAATGAATTCAGTAAGAGGTGAAAGGGTCCCTGGATTGTGTTTGGGAGGCTGTGACTATAGCAACGGCATGCTGTTGTGAGCAGAACTACTTTATTGCCGTTTATCACTCCTCGTGGCATGAAAAATTAGTGTCTGTCACTCTGAGGAGACACTTCCAACTGAAGAACAATAACCTTTCCATCTCAGCCCTCCTCGTGTTTATCTGAAAAGGCTTTTGCGGTAAATGCAGGATCCGCTGTTTGGCTCCGTGAGCCTGCATCACCTGACGCTGGACCTTGGACAGGTTTTGATTTATTGCTGGAAGAAGCAGAAACAGACCCGCACTCTCAGGGGAGGAGAAAATGTGATGTTTGCCTTTTTTCTTTCTTTCTTTTTTTGTGAAGAAACACTCTTCTTTATTAAAGCATTAACACTTTATACAACACTACAGAGGGTGGATCTGCTGGGCCTCTCTGTTCAAAGAAGATAGATTTTAAAAAACGAGGCATAGATAAAATCTACTAAAGAACATCTTACCACTATCTGCTTTTAAATACATTTCCAAAGGTGTAATAAGCCCCGAGTGCATGTGCTTTATACAGTATTAAAATGTCACTTTGTGTTTTTCATTCATTTATTATTGTTGTCGGTCACAGAACACGACAAACAAAACAAAAAGGTGTTATGGTTTCCTATAACTGACTGCCAACTTGACATAAAGCACCCAAAGGAGGTGGATTATTTGCATTTTCCAGCTTTTGTTGCTGAGTTTGTGAACGAGTTTCATTATTGATATTGATCGAGTTTAATTTGGCACAGAGGCTGCATTGCTAAGTGATAGGTAGCAGAGCAAAAAAGTCACTGCATGCATGATGATTTAAGACAGAGAAAAGAATCTCAATCATTATTTATAAGTACTTTTAGTGTGACTTGTCCCAGAGTGAAGCTCTCTCTCTCTGTCTCTCATTTTAGAACCATGTGCATTATTTAGCAATCCTGCCAAAAACAGCTTTCCTCTGCTGTTGTGACTCCTCTTTGAATCTTAAAGTATCCTGGCTATCGTCTCTGTTTACTAGACTAATACCACCTATTAGTCTTGAATGGATGTTACAGTTTAAAGGAACCGTTCTGCAGTTTTCTTTATTCCAGCCCAAAGTTAAATAACATCATCAATATAATGATATCTGTAGGGGGACCTGAACCAATTGACTGACCCTTTACCCAGACTGCTAGAAAGTCATTAGTAATGCCACATATTCATTAAAAAATTATTAATTAAAAAGCTGACAACTTAGGCTCCAAGACTGGCTCGTGGATACAGGCATCAGTTTTAGATGACAGAATCCAAAATGTTTCGTTAATGAACTTCACTTGATCTGTGCAGTCGTCACAATTGCATCTCTTCCTCTGAGTCACTAAGCATCAGATCCGGGGAAAACACACTCACATCACAGAGGAGTGTATTCACAGTGCTTTTATACGATTACATTACAGCCTATAGTACTGTGACTCAAGGATTTCTCAGCCATTTTTTCCCCTTTTTGGTCTCCAAAGAACGAGATGAAAATTGTCGGTTCCCGTGTTCCTTCCTTTCTCTTTCTGCTTCACTGCTCCGTGACTGTCATATCACATCTGTCTGGGTTCACGGCCAGGCCTTTGCTCGACTCCTGCTGCAGTAGCTTCAAGTTTTCCTCCTAATATGTCACTTAAAACAGAGAAGTTAATCACGCGGTAATTTTGCTTCATGCTGTTCATTGCTTTCAGTTTGATTAATGTTGCTGAGATTAAAGCAGGGAGATTGCATGTATTTGTGTCTGGCTACAGTTAGTTTTAGTTAAAAACAGGAAGTACAAACTAAGCAAAGTCCAACCAGCTAGAAAATTTGTTGTTTGCATACATGAATATTTTATTCAGCTTGAGTGTGTAGCATTAAAAATAAGCATTTGCATGCTTGCTGTATGCTTCACTATATGTGGATTAAGCTCAGCTGCTTTCACTAACTTGATTGTCTCACATCACATAATTTCCATGCACGAGTCTATGTTCAGTTTGAACAACTTCCTGTCTTTATCTAACTGATTAGACACCTGCCTTTATTAAGGTCTCAAATACACTTTATTCAGGATGAAATAAAGATGCCATCAGTTAATCCAACATTTCATTTACAAGCTGTCATTCACTGCTCCTCTCTAGGGCTGAGACTGCAGCAGGCAATGCAGATATAGATAAATGTTACAGCCTGGCAAAATGCAAATGCTCTACTTCCTAAAAAATGCATAAAAACATGTATACAATGTTACTGAATACATATGTCACAGAACTAGAGTCAACATAACCAAATCGCATACCTCTTTTTTGTGTTGTCATTAATCCAGATAAGAGTCAACATTCACTCTTTTGTGCGTTTTTTTTTTTTTTTTTTTAGCCATCT
>VUQR01017676.1:4562-20581 GCA_015108515.1 Hemichromis elongatus | reverse complement strand
AAATACAGTATCCAGATCTGAACCAAAGAGTAAAAAAATGAAATGTGGATTATTAAACACTATATTTCACCTTTAAAAGCTGTTTATCTTGTCTTGTTTGGTATCATTTTTTTCAACACAACCTCAAATATCTGAAAATGGAGTTATTTCTTCATTTTGACATACTGTATTAGCACAATTGATCTAAATTCAGACAAAAAATTTAAAATCCGAGTAGAAAAAAGTTTTATTTTTTACTGTAAAAACCACAAAAATGTTTAACGAGTCATTTTCACAACTTAAAATTCAAATAGAAATTGTACATTTCTAAAAATCATGCACAAGTTTTGGAAACAACAAAGTTATATGGTATTATTTCCCTAAAAATGCAGCCAAGGCCTCAGGCGTTTTTTTAAATAACCATTTAAAACTATTTACTGCACAATCAGGTGCTCTGCATCAAATAAAAAGGCACACAGATTATTTGTGCCACTCCAAAAAATAGTTTTTATCCACTATAAGACAGATGAGCACACTGCAGGGATAAACCTGCAGGAGGTGTGTCACTCTCGTTTTTCACATGGATACAACTTTTACACTGCAATCTGCCTTTGTTGTCTTGTTTTGGAGCAACTGTGACATTCACTAGTGTAGCTGAGACACAAAACCAAACAACGACTACACTACACACTAACTATAGCCTCCAAAAATGCTAAACTTCACTAATCACGTATCGAAACTCGCTCTCTCTCTCTCTCTCTTTCACTCGCCCGCTTTCTCTCGCCGGTGTCACTCCTAAAACTTCCCCCTCTACATAAACAACCAAATGCCACATGTTGCCATATCATTTTTTTGATTGGTCGACATGGTATATTTTTCCACTAATAGGGAAGGGATGTTTTTTCTTTTTCTTTTTCACTCACAAGCGGAGAGTGTTTGCTAGCGCTGTCCGTAGAAATCACTGTTTTTACCGAGCCTTCCCGCTGTAAACACCACTGTTTTATTCAGAAAAAAACGTCATGTGTATTTTTCATCATAACTCTGGTTCTATGTGGCCTAACACGATTTAAAAACTGGTGTATAGTTTGAAGTCCGCACTTTCGAACCAATTTTAAATGAAGACTCTGGGTCGCTGCATCTTGTTGCTGTGTTGTCTTCAAGTGGTCATGTGATTTTGACGCGCGGGCACGTCCCACGACCCCAGAGGGTTAATTCAGTTGGGTGGATCAAAAAATGTTGGAGTAGCAGCACAAGTTGGCCGATAACAGTCTATGTAAGTATCAGTCTGTTTGTAAGATGGGAAATACCTTCAAGATTTACAAAGAGTTGACCACACAGCATGTGGTTTAGAGATGGCGGCGATTCTGAAAGTGGAACTAATGAGTATCCGGTGAGAATCGATAAGTGATATCTAGAATGGAATCAAAATCACTCAGTTCTTATCAATTTCCATCCCTAAAAAGACATCAACTTAAAAATAAGTAGAAAAAGTAGCAGACACATTATTCTAAAAGCTTCCAAGTGAGAGGGTGGAGGAGACCAAAAACAGAGCAAGAAATATCAGAGTAATGTTAATCAGGTAGCCAAAGCACTGCCAGTGTATGTATGCTGGCCTTACAAATGGTCTAGGGACTCTTTCAAAGTCATCCATAGCATTTGACACACCCCACAAAATCCTTAAAATGAATTTGTATTTCCAGTTTTTACTCTGTGTAGATATGAGTCCAGCTCTCTACTCTTAACCTGCATATGAGGAAAACCACCACAAACAAACGGTAAAGGATGGAATGAAAATAGTAGAAGAAATGCTCCAGCATCAGTATGTAATGACTCCCAATAATCAAACAACAGTTGTGGTTAAAAATTTGCATTAATTTACATTCTTTCAAAATTCAAGCAGAACTTTGGCCATGAAATCCAGCTAATAGGGAAATATGGAGGGTGTACTTTGTGAGAGAAAGCTTCAAAACACTGAAGCAGTCGTTCAGGTCATAGTCTGAGAATCCCATAACTCTACAGTCAGACAGAAATATGACCATGTTAATGTAACATTTGCTCCTGGATTATTTACAGAAACATTAACTTCTGCTGATAAACGGAGACATTTGTGAAGCCGAGCGTTCCCCTGAAGGAACATGATTATGTGAGTTTATTTGTTTGGCTTTGCTAATGATGTAAAGCCATTGACGCTCTCTGGCAAAGCCTGGGACATTACGGAATAATTCAAATCAAAATAATGTATTCCAATGTCAACTTAATAAACCATGGCCAGTGGGGCACATTTATCCTCTGATTTGTTGTAAGTGAATACGTAGTAATTGCGACACAGTCGTGTACTGTGTGTGTGTGTCTACCGCTTTCTTGTACCTCTTTCTTCTATAAAGTATTTAATGGAAACATGCTGGGCACATTGAATAGGAAACCATTTCTCCAATAACAGGAGACGTCACAAACTGAATGTCAGGCCATAAATATGCATACAGTCAGTGGCTGACTCAAACAGCAATTCAGGCTGGGACGCCATCCAAGGTCAGACATGACCAAAAAATTTCACAAGAATAATATTAATGGATTTCTAGTAGAAGATATTTAAAAAAGGAGAGATAAGAGAGACCATACCTCTGTAGACATTAGGGTGCGTGTTACAAACAAGATTAACTAAGCAGCATTATCAATATGATATCAGTGGAATATAGCTAAACCTATAAGGCTGATACATTCTGATACATTCATCAAGCTTATGTGAAAACTTTGAATGTTGCTGGTGATGAATTGAATAATTTAAAAAAAAAACTGGAGTGGCTAGTTCAAAGGCAAGAGTAAGCCGTAATATGTCTAATAGGTTAGTTTAAACACGGTCTATACAGATAGAATGTGTGCTTGAAGAGCCACTTGAAGCTCTTAAACATTCTTTGATAATCAACTGTTGTTTTAAATGTTTCTGAAATGTGTGGCATGGTGACACGCACAAGGTCACAGTGGGTAGCAGAGAGTGGCTAGCAGCAGATTAGCATCCACATAAAGATGCAGAATTTGGTTACACATTGGTTCTGTTGGTCGGGTATGAGTTTATTCACATACCAAATATATAAAAAAAAAAAAATATATATATATATACATATATATATCAGAATACTGCAAAATTAAACTTAAATATTATCTCCCACCTTGCTTGTTTGCAACTTGCCATCAAACGGAAGGTGCTGATATCTATATTAAACTAACCAGTATTTCTGGTGGTGATGACTGACGGTCACAATGTTCAATCATACACCTTGATTAGTCATACACATCTCTGCTAAAAACTAACACTTTTTTTGCAAAGCCATAGAGTAGCATCAGAGTATCACTGCAAGCATGCTTTGTAGAGTAGAGTACTACTTCTCCAGGCTTTCTGATGGTTTTTCAAAGTTTTTCTTTCGGCATTGGCTGCTTTTTCACTCACTGTCAGTCCAGTCCTTGCACCTGACCATATTCAAAAAGTTTTTTTGTATGTTAAACACTTGAACCATTCAAACATAAAAAGTGGATTATGGTCCCCTATGAAAAGCATCTGATTGGCATTGGCGTTATTGTATAACACTGATCCCAAACGCACTGCCAAATGCTTTAAAAGAACACATGAATAGAAAAACACAACACTATCAGTCATGAATCGGGACTGTGTGGGATGAGCTTGACAGAGAACTATAACTACTATAGCATTAATGCTCACAAACACGACCATATTAATATTATATTTCATTATTATGCTGTATTACCTTGGCAATGCATTATACATTAAGTCCAGTGCTCTTACTGTAACCACTGCTACAGTAGTTCTTGGTTATTATGTCCTGTATCATCAAAAGAATATTGAAAACAGAATGTTTTCAAGTTGTTAGTCCTTCCTGTGTTCTGGGTGTGAGTGGAGCCCTCCAGTAGTCCACCACAAGGTGAAGATTTAAGCCTCACATGTCAGGAGGAGGAATGATTAGAAAATTTGAGTTAAACATATAAAAATGTGAGTTTTTTTTTTTCCAAATTATTAACTTTAGCCTCATTATATTCTGATTTTGCAGCTCATGCTAAAAAAAAAACCCTGACCTTTCTTGGAAATGCATGGACTGTTGGAGGTTTTTCAAGCACTGTCTGGTCAAAGAAATAAAGCTCAATCTTGTCACCGCAAACTACATGATTTGGCTTCCAGTGACATTTTAGTCCCTCAAAATATTCCAGAAAAGGTCCAAATCTTAATGAACTTCAGCTTTAACTTGCACCCTTCGTGCTCTCCTCTCTCTTACCCTGCACACGGACCTCCACTGACCAGCTCATGATGAATGATAGGATTGGCTACAGGGTGAACAATTACACACAGCAACTGGCTGTGGCGGGGCTTGGCTAACTCGACATCATTCACAAGTTGCCTAATGGCTGCTTCAGCTCTTCATTTGAGAGATTCATGAGTCACTGGGGCAAAGAATTCCTCCAGATTCACTAAAAAGATGAATGAATGAATCCGAATTTGGATCACAAATCACCCACAGACCCAGAATGGTGCTTTTGAACTTGTTTACACCAGTAACAAAGGTTTAACTCCCTAGCGTCCCGCCAGTTGAATGCATTTATGTCATTAGAAAATCGACCAACAAGTATCGATGATGTCAAACAAGAAACTTCTGTCTGACTGTCCAATAATTTGCTCAGCGCAAGCATCAGACACGCAGCTCTTTGCCTCTCCTTCGCAGTTCTTTTGGTGACGGTCGATTCATTTCACAGCTGTCTCGCTGTCCTTTCCCTCCTTTCAGTGACAAACCTCCGGGGTGAGCTGTAACCTTGAGCCACTTTGGAGAGACTGAGACTTTGTCTGTCACCTTCAAACTCTACCTCCCACTGCAGCTATATATTTATATACATACATGGGGCTGCAGCTGCCTTTAGCCTCTGTACTGCATGGAATTCCCCAGGGAGGAAATAACGAGCTGGGGTGTTGTTAGGAGTTGGCTGATGTATTTCTGAGCGGCCTGTGAGGGTGCTCGGTTCACTCGGCTAGCACAACTATTATTGATCACTATCATTGTGCTGCTTCTGTATACTGAGCTTGCACGCCCACACAGAAAGACGCACCATTATACATGAACATGTTAAAGTGGTGGTGACAGTCTTCCGGGGATCGATCCCCTCCCGCTATGCAACTTTCACTAAGTTTGCAGAAACAGCAGCCGTGCGTTTCTCACTGCAGGAAGCAACGTGAAGGCTGCAGTATGTCTGCGCAGACAAAACAGAGTCTGTGTATAACTGCTAGAAAGTGAGAGAGAAGCCTGCTGCTTAAGGACAGTTCACGTCCATGTTTTAGAATAAATTTGATTTCAAAGACCACTGCATATTATCATGAAAACAATATTAGCTTCAGATTGAAAACAGTCTCACAGCTGGTTATAATACAGTCACAACCACAAATCTATTTGTTTCATACTTCCCATTCAGCAGCTATAAGTTATTTGCAGAGGACGACTTCCAACAAACTATATGTGAAAAGCCAGCTAGAGACGCATGCCCAAAGTCCCGGCTGTGCACAAAATGATGCACAGCGATGACACAATCGAAAACACGCCAACAACAATCACACATGCCTGTGAGTGCAACCTGGTAGAGACTTACTGCTTAAAGGAAGTGGGGCTCTTACAAGGTGGCATCCCTGGTTAGCTTGTCATGGTACATAAGTCAGCTTCTTACTTTCACCTATGCCCCAAAGTCACAAAGAACAGTGGCTGACTCTCTGCTCTCTTTATGTGTTGGATCCTTTCCAGGGATGCCAGCTTTCTTTTTATTGCTGAAAGTTTTAATCATAAAGCGTAAAAATCTAC
Source organism: Hemichromis elongatus (assembly GCA_015108515.1). Taxonomy (NCBI): domain Eukaryota; kingdom Metazoa; phylum Chordata; class Actinopteri; order Cichliformes; family Cichlidae; genus Hemichromis; species Hemichromis elongatus. The sequence continues at coordinate 14,756 of VUQR01017676.1, read as the reverse complement.
ATAGCCATCCTGTGACATGTTCAATACATGCTAGATTGTGGATAATGTCTCTCTTGCATGGTTGACTTTTGCAAACTAAGTCAGAACCAGTCACAATGTTGGACACTGTCTTAATATGAGTGACAGTGGGACAAGAGGATGTACATGCTGTGTAGGTGCACTACTAAAATATTGCACTTCTGTTCATTTAATAGCAGCATTTTATAGTTTCATGGCCTGTCTTTTGTTTTACAAGGTCTGAAGAAAAAAAGTCTTAGTTTTGATCCATTTTATATTAGAAAAAAAAATGGCCACATGTCAGTCCACAGTATTCAACTGAACTACCCCCAGAGAGAGAGGCGAGAAGTGTTGAGTGCCACAAATGGCCATAAGAAGATATAATTTAGGACAGTCCTTGCTTCAGGTCATTGCTAGTGTCGGACTTTCCGTAAACGTTCTCACGTCCGCACAGCTGGCCCATCACTCTGTAAGTAGGTGCAATTTTCAGGTTGTCCACTTTGAAAGGTTACAAGAATTGTCGGATGCAGCACTCCCATAACCCACATGGGGAAAGGTGTCGGGGGAGGCGGGGTCAGATGCTGTTAGACAATCTGACAATCATACCGAGGCATGTAGCTACAGCTTGCAATAGCTCAGAGCTTACCATCACCTCCTGTGAAGCATGCAGCTCCTCTCCACATATCACCTGATTTGTTTTATCATCCTGCACCAAAGGTTTGTATCGAACACTTAGACTAGGGACAGGCAGCTCTTTTAAAGGTAGAACTGCTGGTCCTGACAAATGCAATCCAAAAAATGGACTGACAGGGAATGTTAAGGAAGAGATGGTTAGTGACAGGAAAACTCAGCCAGTATGTGGTTTTAGGTTGTTCAGGTCTCACCAGGAAGGTCCCTGGGATGTTCCAAATATAACAGTTATAAATTGCTCACGCACACATAGAGATGTTATAAAGGAGGTACCCAACCATAGTTACTAAAACTATTTTCTGTGTCAGACTATGAACATGTTTCTAAGTACTGCTGGTGCCTGTAGTGGATGTTCAAGGAACTGCATAATGTGGCACTAAGCGTTGGCTTCATTTTTAGCCCAAGAGGTTTGTGCTTGATGTTAACATACAGAATACTTTTTTTTCCCTACAAAGGCTATGCTGGAGCCCTGGAGTTTTCCACTTGGGTTACACAAGCAAGTGGATCCCGCCTGTGCCAAGTAATTTCATTGTGAATGTGACAACTCAGTCTTAGCCCAGTAAGGAAGGCCAATTGCCCCATCCATGATTTAGCAGGCATCTTAACTAAGAGTATAAATGCTTTCCTATGAAAATATGAACTTAAGTTTCAACGAATGTCTTCAATGAGTGCTGTGACCTTTACAGAAAGTCTCTCCTTAACATTTACTTAAACTCCACGTACCAAAATCCAGGCAGGATCTCTGAAAACCACAGCAGCAGCTACTGCACAAAGTAAAATAACCTCTTGTAATTGCTTAAGATTAAACTTTAATGATCACTACCCAGAAATTGGGCCATCACAGCTACAAACAAGCACAGAGGAGCACGCATGACAGAAAAACATATACACAGCTAACACGCAGTCATTTACACATGCTTCACACCCACACAAACTCACACACACAGACTCGCACCTCCAGATCAATATTCATGACAGTCCTCAGCTAAAGTGTGTAGTCAGTGTGAGCACATATTAACATGCATGAACCCAAACACCCCTTAACTCCGTCTCACTCCGCAGTCGCGGTGCTGGGACGCATCAGGAGGCGCGTTCGCACTCGCTGCTGATGGAATCCACCTCTGGCTATGAAAACATGTCATCCCCGCGAAGCTGCGAAAGCCCCGACTTTATCTAAACACCTAATCTGACATTTCATCCCCACCATCACCGCTTCCCCTCAGTCAGTGTAGTTTAGAGGTTACAGCCACCTCAGTGTTTGGCAGGGTGTGAAAACAGCGTTCTGTTACTGATGCTGATGTGAAAGACTTGAATCAGGTGCAAGTATCTGTAAATCTTATGTTGTACCCTCGTATGTTTTATGAGGCAATACCTCAGCACTGACTTTTACACAACACAACCCTGCAGAATAAATATAATAAATAAACCATAAAGAGACAAATTGCAATCAAGGAATAAGAGAACAGTAAAGGGGGTAATTACACCGCCATCATTTGGTTTTAGTGCTCTTACCAGCACTCACTTACAGCGATTTAATAAATGTTTATATTTAAAACATTTACACACTTGAAAAAATGACCAGGATTTTAATAAATTGGAATTTTACTGACCACTTGACTAAAGGACCTTTAGGATCACAGTCACAGCAACAGTGTAAGAACTGTGATGTGGGTGGAGTATTGGCTTCGTTCTTTAGGAAATGATTGACAAGGATATTTTAAGTTGATATTAAATCATTTAATTAACAGAATTAATCAATTAAATTATTAAATAAGGCTTTCATACCTTTAATCAAGGCTAATTATTTCCTCCACACCGTGCATGAATTGGGTTCCTGGACCCAAGATGTTTTCTTGACAACATCATGATAACATCTCCTGACTTCCATTTGGCATGAATTCCTGGAGATATCAAAATATGTCCACTTTTGCTCCGTCTCACAATGGATATTACAGAAATTACTATTAAAAAAATCCAGTGATCTCCTATGAGCAGCAGTTGTTGACAATGAGAAGAAGAACGCCCTTTTACCAGGAAATTCACATTGAACGAAGGTCACAGAATGACCACAGAGTGATGGTGTCATTTAAAATGGCAATTTTTACCAACTAAGAACCATCATTGAATTGAAGCTTAATTTCTAAAAGTTTTAAACTTTTAGAACTTTTATCTAAATGTGATAAAAGTCTTTAGATTTACCCATTTCCACTTCTCAATTGCAGATGCTTCATAAGAATTTATTTTCAAATATTATTCTTTGCTTTTTAGAGGTCTCAGAAAAATTTGCATGAAGGAAAGCTGAGCCCAGGGAGCTGAAGTGTTTCTTGGAGCTAGTTTTGGACATGAAGGAGGTGCAGGACAAAGTAACAGGAGACTTACAGGGAGATACAGCTGATGAAGGTGCATGAGAGTGCATGTCTGTTATATTGCTGCAATGGTTTTTAGAGTATTTGCTTTGCATGGACACAATATACTGTCGGATGGTTAGTTTTCTCTGTGCATTTATATTTTGTTATTACTAATGCCCTGGCTTCTTATTGTTGTCCTTTATTGTTCTATCTGGGAAGGATTCATCTTTTAGTTGGCTTGAAGTATTGAATTTTGTATATTAATAAATTCCCTGTTCTAAAATGCTACTCTTGTCTCTCCGTGCTCCTTGGTTGACATCACTCTTTTTAGCTGCTCGCTAACTGATTTAAAAGATTCTCACTCTCTCCTTCACACCTTCAGCTTGATGTTTGTTGGGTGCATACGAAGGTTTAGAGCTGCCTAGTGAAGTAACAAGTTGCAGATATATTGCAGAAATTCATAAAGGGCCAGTTTCTTAAAATACCAAAAGATTTGCAGAAGGTTACTGCATTGTGGGGACACTGTGTTGTTACACCTTGTGTCAAATAAACATATTAGTGGTTGATGGGGTGGTGACAGGATACAATTCTCTTATATATATATATATATATATTGTATATATACACACAGATCCATAGTAGCATTGGTATGCTACTATGCACCCTGTCCCTCATCCTTAATAGGACAAGACCTATGGAATCTTCCATACCCAACATCTGATTGGATACACTCTGACTATTAGAGTCAGAGTCATCACTGATCACTGTGATCACTGACTACAACTTTGACTTGAGAGGGTTATTATTCATCTTGTTATATAGAGCTTTTGCCTATGTGAAGACTACCACCTGGAAAATCTTTCACAGAAAATCTGTGATGACATGAGCCTTTAATTTAAGTGTAACATCTGCTAGTTTCTTAACTTGTTTAGCATGTTGCCAAAACTAACCTTGACTATAAGATTAGGCTGAATCTCCAGTATGTAGCTGAATTTTCCTTCCTTCATTCTTCATAAACCCAGGACTGTAGGTATAGTTGGCCTAAATAAGCCTTTTCCTCTGTGGCTGAAAGTGTGTGCGGTTCCTCTGGGATACATCGAGGCTCTCACACAGAATGATTTTACACGTTGGAACAGATGGCTATTGGCGGACTTGTGCATGACAACTAGTCACTCTCTGCTGTCTCTTGTTCCACTCATGCCTCGGTAATCACGGGTGCTTGCAGTAGCTTATGAGCTAATCATCAGAGCAAAACAGTGGACAGTGATCTAATTCAGGCTGTTGTTGGGCAACAAAAGGCTGCAGGAAACAAAGACAGAGGAACACAGTGACTGGGAGCTGCATTCATGGATTGTGCACATCTTGGCTGAAGATAATAGCAACATCTGTTCACTTCCTCCCTATCACAGCATACTGCATTCATGTCCCATCACTGAGTACCAAAGAACGGCTGCTTCAAGTAGTTAAAGGATAAAATCAAACATTGCTGTAGTCGCACACTTTGCTGTTATTCAGCGGAAAACAGCAGAGATCAGAGCCAAGTACAGACAGGATTCTTCACCATTGTGAAGATCGACACGAGCGACTGAGTAAATTCCTCCAGAGAGTTTCTCATCGATTATTCACATGCCTCCTTTGTTCGTTGTTGGACAGTCCCTTTAAAAAGGCAGCGAGGAGAAGCAGCAGAGGTTGGTGGAACACCGACAAAATTAATAAGCCCTCAGAGGCCGCTGTATAAGCTATGCACTTGCCCCCTAAGCACAAGGAGACATTCATCTCATCCCCTCCTTCTGTCTGATCTCTTAATGACAATGAAACAGGCCTGCAAGAATTCAAGCAATTTTCTAAATTGATTTTTCTCCTCGGACGATTTACTTTGCCGTTAGAGCGTCATTCATAACTTTGCAGGGGATTTAACACGAGCTCCTCTGTTGGAGTCTGTGTTACTGAGGAGACACACAGCTCACGCTGCTCCAAACGGACAGAGCTCTGATATAATTTTACTACTTTAGCACATGTTGCTCAGCATGAGCAAAATTTCTGGATAATGCTCCGAGATCACGTTAACAGAAATTTGCCCCTTACTGTGCATTTTCAGGATATCAAATATTGCCATCTTACCGAAGGTCACAAAGGCTTAGAAAAGACACAGAGACACATTTCTGTGGTTTCTGACCACCTTCTCCTCTCTCCAATACTTGGTTTGGTTTAGTTTGGTTCCCCTGTGTCTCATCAAAATACAAAAATTATCAGGGACCAAACACACATGTTGCTCTAAACATTCAGGGTGAGAAATCAATGAAGAGTTACAGGACATAGTCATAGTTTTAGCATTCTGTGCAGAGCTTTGAGACATCCACCATGCCAGATACAAGCTTGTTCACATAATGACCACATCAGGCACACAATTAGACTTTTCTATGTTCAGTTGAGCACAGTTTCTAGTAAAGTGTGTGCTGCAGATTTTAGTAAATTATGTTTGTGCAATTCATTAAATCTTTTCCTCACAAAAATTGGGTGATCTGAAAGGGAAACTCCTACAAAAACGTGTATATTAATTTTAGACTAAAAAATATCTTTGAGCCGCAAAGCTGACACTGTAAATCTCCACAGGAGCATTAAAGGCAAAATCTGACTCTAAGAATCTTTTTTGCATGAGTATTTTGAAGCAAGAGAGCCACTGTTTATCTATCAAAGCTCCATGTCACAGGTAGCTGCAGTGTTCAGAATTCATATCATGATGCTGGGTTTTTGTTAAGTCACCTCCAATTTTATTTTGTAAATCTTCTTTCTGTCATCACTAGGGTCACCTGCTTCACCTGTTCCCTGTCAGTTATTTATGTAATACCATTCCATTTCCTTTGTGTGCTGCCTTGTTGTTTTGTCCTCTTGTTGTCTATTGTTCTTAGAAGAAAAATAGGTATCATCCAATGTGCCTATGGAATTGACAGCATGCACATCTGGAAAGGCACCATCAACATATTTTATATATATATATATATATATATATATATATGTTTTAGAGCAAGATACTGAATAATCTAGGATCAGTCTGCATCCAACCACCTTTGACCAGGACTGTTGTGCAACTACAATCCAGTATCAGACAAGTGACAAGGGGCAACATTCTTTTCCCAAAAGTCCAACAGCTGGTCTCCTCAGTTCACAGATGTTTATCCAAACAGTTTGAAAGTGTGTTGCCTTTAAATGCAGAAAGGTCTTTTTTATTCTGAAAAGGATTCATTAAATAACTAGAGGATTTTCGGTTTTTCTGGTTGTTTATAATGGTAGGAAAACTCACAGCATGCAGATACATCATGCAGCTGATAACTAGGTTGTTGAACTCTTGGAGCCTTCCCAATGTGAACCCTGCTAAGAAAGTACCGAGCATATGGTTTGTTCAGGTTTTTAAGCGCGCATTAGTCTCACAATCACTAACAACTATGATGCATCGGCAGAACTTGCACTCCCCCACACTGCATACTCCAGACATATGGTCCAGTACGTGTTTGTGCATGTGCAGATATCTGTCTGTGGTGTGGGCCGGCACCAGGAGGGTGTTGTCCACTGTGCAATCAGTGACTGACTGAGAAAAGCTGCCCAAACATGAAGACAAATGGGGTGCAATAGGAAGGGGGCTGGCAGGCTGCACCGACGGCCGGGCCGCTCGATAAAAAGAAAGATGAGGAGACGCCGTTCAATAAAGCCACTGTGCCTTGCCAGGCTACAATCTGCCCGCAGGGACTGCCAGAGATGAACAGAGGGAGAAAGAGAGAGAGCTGGGAGGTAGAGAGGTGTGAGGTGGCAGGGGAAACAAGGAGAGTGATTGCAAGGAGAAAACGGCTAGAGACACAGGAATTACAGCTCAGGCAGAGAGATGGTGGTGATACCGACAACAGATTAAGTTCTTCTGGTTTCATTTTACATCTGTATGTGATACCTGGAGGAAGGGGTTTGGTCGTGGTCGTCAGTAGATCAAACAGAACAATGGTGCTAGCACGAGTCTAGGCTCACTCTCTGTCTCCTGAGCTGTCAAACTCTGTATTTTCGTTCTGCCCACGTAAATCTGTTATTAAATTTCGGTGGTAAGCAAAAAGTTATTGTTGTTTTTTTCTTTATGGTGCATGTCAGACTTCACGGACGGGGAATAAAAATGAACGTGAAATAGAAGCTTCCAGGGGATTGAATGGAACTCTCCGTCGGCCGAAGGGCTCTCCTTATAAATGCTCTGTTTTGGCTCTGGTTAGCCAGGTGTAATTAAGGTTAAATCCCAAGCTGTCAGTCAGCTTGTCATTTACAGCCACTAAAGGGGCCATCTCCAGTGCCGAGGAGCGCAGGTCTGCCACTCCAATCAGCTTTACGATGCTGGGGCCTGTCAGATAAGCAGGGGCCAGGCAGAAAGAGGATGATCTCTTCTTTCAATGAGCCAATCAATGAAGGCTGGAGGATGCAGTGTCACACAGCTATGAAAACACTCAGCATTGTTAAGGGACAGAATTGACAGAGGATTTAATCCAACGTGATGGTTAATCCCTGGAATTACACATGCCAATATGAATTGGCTGTGTTTGTAGGAAGCACTTAAAATTAATTCTAGAGTCAAACTTGAGTGGAGAAATACTTTTCTTCTACAATGACTAAAATTCTTTTACTAAATTCACCCCGTATGTCTACGTTTGTCTTAACTATGCTGCACAGATAATCAGAACATCAAACCAACTGTGAAACAAAATTCATTTTAATTAATTTTTAAGGTTGATACCGTCCATGATTGACGTGGTCACTCTGACGTCACCCACTGGTTAGAGAAATCTGTGACGTGAGCATTTGTGCTGTCACCAATTTGGTGATTTGAAAGTAGATCTCATCAGGGAAGCAGTTACTGAGCTTAGAGTTAAGGTGAGCATGAGGCTCATTTTCTAACACACTTCTAATAGCTCCCCTACTGGTCACTCACTGTCTCAACTTTTTAGATGTGGAACATACTTCCAAGTTTGACTTTTTAAAGTCCTTTAAGTTACTTTTATAGAATTTCTGATACATTCCTTTCAAAGCTACACTTAAATCTCACAGCACTGCCAATGACGTTTTTATTCAAATCTTTCACTTAATGAGTCCCACAGTCTTAACCAAGAGAGACACAGAGCTACAGAGAAATGTATTCTTTTCACCTGTTTTTGCCTGGTTTAACTCAGCTCTTAGGCCAAAGCGGAGGCTTTGCCCTATGAGCTCCTCATCTCTGCACAGGTGACATAGCCCTGTCTGCCCACTTCAACAGGGGAAAAACACAGCAACCTGATAATCTTCTTCTGCCCTCGTTGTGAACCTTGTCAGATGTTCTGGCACAAGATCCAGTGCTAAAAGAACAGAGAGCAGATAAAAATGAGTCATAATATGACAGTCTGAGGGGAAACTAGCCAACAGCTTCTCCTTTTAATGATGGTTTAGCAGCAGAAACATCTTCAGCGGGTCCTCGCCGTGATGGTAGAAGTCCAACTCGTCACCAGCAGCACAAGTTAATTAGGCAAATGTCATATGTTCCTCTCTTCCTGCAGACAACAGCCTGGCCCAACCACTGCAAAAAAGTACTGTTAACCAACCAAAATGGCTGACCTCATTAATTCTTCTAGACATCTCCTGTCGTTGGCTCTGGGTTCTCTTTTTACTTTTTTTGCCTAATAAGGTTCAGAGGTAAAAGCAGAAAAAACATCCATAAACTTGTGAGATGGAGCCTCTCGGTGTGGCATCTAACGAAGCCCCGCTTCCTGCGTCTACTTTCACCCCGTCGTGACTCACCGCCTGCCAATGTGACATTTGCTGTTGCAGGTATGCACTGTCTGTGGACTATAATTAAACAATGGTAATGTGACAAAGTGTTTAACCAAGATAAAGTTTCTCCAGTCAAAATAAGGCAGACAAGAAACTACAAGATTACAAACAAGTCATCATCCTCTGAACTGGACTCTGGTCTCTGCATGCAGCTGGCTGTGACACGAGTGCTCAGGGTCTGCAAAGAGCAACACCCAAACACCATAATGCATATTTAGTAATACACTGAATCTCATACTATAATTTCCTATCCAAACAATAGCATCCCCACATTTTACACATATTTTAATAAAGGAAATCTAATGGAATCAGTTTCTTAAATTTGGTTACAAAACTTTCAGACACATAATTATTCCTCCCCAACTATGTGTAGTCCACCACGGTTGTTGGTTTAGATGTTATAATCAAATAGTCAGATATAAAATTGTTGCCTTGTATTGAAAATAAACTGATATTTGTGCTCAAAGTTGGTTTGAGAAATAATCATCCTGAAGAAAAAACTAAGCCTAACTAAACTAAGTTTGCCTTTTGAATGTGACATCAGGGATGAGTGTAAAATTAATATGCTTGCAGCTTTTAAACAGAGGTCAGATGTGTTCTTTCTACCTGGATGTGTTTATCACCTCTACTTATGAAGTTATGAGGGCTCACAAATGTTAAAACACAAACAATATACCGTAAGGGAATCAGATGGCAACTGTCAAATTTGATTGACTTCATGTGGAATGACCGTAACTCATAGCGGTCAACTGACTGATGCATTTTGTTTCTTTGTAGTTGTAATCGATTTGTTAAAATTTCTTTCCACTCTGTACGTTTTCATGGGACTGAAAAGGCAGTGTTTAATTGTCTGTTGTGCTCTGTTTTCCAGTGGAGTTTAATTTTGTTAAAGCAAAGTTTGGTTGAGTTTTCTATGAGTTCAAGCCTCTTTCTTTTATATTTATTTTTTGACCCTTTTGTAAATTCAGATTCAGATTTTCTGGAATAAAATATAACCTCATAGTTTCAAAGCTTAAAGTGTGTTTCTCACATCTCAGTTCAGTCCCCCAAAGCACACACGCATTAATTTTACTTTTCATTTAAATCTGTGCTTTTATTCATAGAGTGCAAAGAAACAGCCTATATTCTCCTTTCTAGTTGGACTCAAGAATATACTTCTCTCTTTAGTTATTAAATGCTTCTGTATGTTTACTATCTGGTTACTTACTTTGGTGCAGATTTTAGTTTATTGTTAAGTACATTCTTAGACACTGCAGAGATCTTATTTTCTGTAGGTTTATCCCTTCAAATTAAGCTTCAAATTTAATTTAAACAGAATGGATAACTACTG
>VUQR01017675.1:32992-46400 GCA_015108515.1 Hemichromis elongatus | reverse complement strand
TGAAGCAAAATATTACAAATTCCTCCATAAATAATGAACAATGGTGACTTAGGCTACGTTCACACTGCAGGCAAAAACGCATCAAATCAGATTTTTTTGCCCCTCTGTGTGACCATGGTATGACAGTGTGAACAGCCCAAATCCGATATTTTCAAATCCGATCTGGGTGACTTTCCTATGTGGTACTGAATCTGATACATATCTGATGTTTTAGAAAGCGACTGCTGTTTGAACGGTTGTGTCGCATTAAATCTGTCTTTTACGTCACTGACACAAGACAGACGCCGATTATCAGCGTCGGAGAAGACAAACGAAAAAGCATGGCGGCGGAAACTGGAGACGGAGCGAGTCAATGGACAGAAACTGAAGTTTTGGACTTGATTAGCACACGGGGAGACAATTCTATTCAAGCTAAACTTTTAGGGTCTTATTGTAACCGGGCTGTGTTCGCCATTTTTTACTTCCGTAAACAGAGCGCGTTGTGTGTGACGTCTTCTTTTGCACATGCGGACCGCTTTGAGGGCCGTGGACGTCCACACTAGAGCACGTTTGCTGTCACATTTTATTTGTAGTGTCAACAACCACACAGAAAAAATCAGATTTGATCAAAAAATCGGAATTGAGCATTAAGACCTGCAGTGTCTGTAGCCTATGTAGCCTAAGCTGCAAAAAGACATAGGTGCTTGTTTTGATATATGAATATTACCTAATACCACCAGTCAGCCGTTTGAGTCAAATGTCAGAGTGGCTCAAATTGGCAATATGTGTGGGTTTTTGAATAAGAAGCCAATTATTTGCAAACCTTCATTAGTCCGTCTGAATCAGACAGTAATTGCTGAGAACGTTGCAGTTTGAACCTCTGCATGACCAATTGATCATTGGTACAACAGGCAGTCCGTCGCCAAATGTGAAAGAAATTTGATGAGATCGCCGATTGCTGTAGGAGGTTGCTGTACTTTAATTACTCGTGTGACTGAGCCAAAAGAGCATCTGTCTGGAAAAAAGCAAAACATCTTGATTAAATGGGGGTAGAAGAAAACAAATATCAAACGTTAAACCTCACATCCAAATACATTTCAATTTATTATTCCGATTAATGATGTTGGACTTTCTCCTGTTCCCTTCTGGGGCTATCAGGATATTATGGCCTCTGAACCAGAGGAAAGAAGAAGACGTTGTACTGCTGTTGAACGAGATCACAACACTGAAAAATCAAAGATGTGCCATTACCTCGGCCAAGGAGGCACGGCTGATTGGTTCATTTTGTCTGTGTGTTAGTAGGATAAGAAAAAAGCTATGGTCCAATTCGCATTAAGATTTTTCCAGAAGTTGGAACAACTTTTCTTTTCTACTGTTGGCTAAGATGAACATTTGGCATATTTTCAGAAATACGTATCAAAGTGGGAGAAAAAAGAGAAACTCTGTCTTGATTCGGAGCCCCTTCTTGTTCTTTTGTGTTCTACAAAAATATAAACCAAAGTGGGACAAATTAAAACACTGACCCAGGAAAGCACCGAATCTAAAGTTAATTGCTCACCGGTTTAATGATTCACCCTCTGGCGTTTATGAATATGTGTGTCAAATGTCCTTTGATAATTCACAAAAAACCATAAATGTCTACCTCCTGGTGGCACAAGCTGACACGTCAAGGAAAGTCTGTTCAATTCATCATCTGGGGACAAGTGAATGTCTGCATGACATTTTGTGGCAATCCATCCCAGAATTGATGAGATATTTTTGTATTAAGCTAAAATATGGGCTGACCAGCACCACTGTCCATATGGCCATGCTGTTAAGTAGAAAAACAAGACAAAGGTTGTCAACACAAGCACCCTTGGGGCCTTTTAACAGCATGATACTTTGACATTTCAATCCTGAGATGCCTTTATTAAAACATCTTGAGCAGCACAGGTTCACCTTCATCATAGACCATGAACGACTTGTTTCTCCAGCAGTGAATTGGGAGTTGGTAGGAATCCAGCTTTAAATGGTGGAGAATAAATTAGTCTGCAATATTAGGATCCTGTGCCCACTGTCTACCTATATTTTGCAAATCACCACCAAAATCACATCAGCAACTTAAGGAGCAGTGTGCAGTTTAGAACTGGAGAGAGAGATTTGTTTGAAGGAAGTGACATTTGCACACCAGCAGTCTTCCAGATCAGAGCTTGAGGTGATACACCTGCAAATAAGCTGAAAGTGTGTCTGTTTGCACTCGCCGCCAGTGACTAAGCCTGCGAAGTAATCTTGTTATGGCTGAAAAAAAAGCTGGAATGGAGCTACTCGTATCTGAGTTTGGCTGCAGAACATGATCTCTTAAAAACTTTCCATGGCAGCCTGCCTTGATAAGTAGTTTAGTGTTAGAGTGAAAAACTAAACTCTCCCAACAAGCGTACCCCTTTGGACCGTCGGAGGAAGCCAGAGCACCCAGAGAGAACATGCAAACACAGAGAGCTTGACCCAGCTAGATAGTGACCTCAAACCCAGGATCTTAAGGCAACAGTGTTACCCACCGCACCACTGTACTGCCTGCAAACCATCCCTAAACAATATTTTGAAGGCAGACAAAACCTTTTGTGAAAAATGCCGGATCTCAACACAGCTAACCTAAACCTAGCCTAGTACTTTTTAATGCATAACAACATGACTCGGTCCTCCAGCACCCTTCATGCATTTAAACTCAGAGGAACAGTGTCCGGCAACGTGAATGAGTAACGGAGTGAAACTCAGTTGAAAGATGCACATATATATTTTTTGATGTGCATCTGATTTTCTGATTGCCACGACTTGAAGAACATGTTATTAAAAAGAAAGATTACATTCACTGATTGTCTAGGTTTGGACTGGGGTCTTCACTGATGATAAGTAGCCTTAGTCACATGTTTAGCTAACAGAAAAGTAGAAGTAGTCGATATTAAAGCACAATATTAGTGCTTTCAGAACCTGCTGGCCTAAAGCATCTGTCTACTCAGTATCAAAGCCAAACCAAAGCAGAAACTAAAGCAATGATCTAAAAGCTTTTTTAAATTGTGCTGTAGAGTTAAGAGCAGCTGTAGAGTTGGGTGATAACTATCTGTGGGTTTGCCACTATGGGAGATGTTTACAGGCCATTTGGTCCATTGTTATTTGTAAAAATGGCCATAAGAGCTACTTTAATCTTTAGAATTAGCATTGTATAATTGGCATCTGCATCTTGTTTAAGTCATTTGTGGCGCTGTAGCATATCTGTTTGCCTGCCAACTTCCTTTTGATCATCGCCACCTGAGACACGTTTTGCTTTCCTTGCAGCAGGAACACATTCATAATCCGAGAACCCTCTGTGGAACTGCTATTTCTCAGTGTGCTTGACATTATTGTTGTGTGTGACATTATCTTGTTGTGTACCATTAAGCTCTCATAGGTTGATTCGTCAACACGTTGTAATGTGCCAAGTTTAAAAGCACGAAGCCTGGGAGGACATGCATGAGAATAATAAAAGGACCGAGGGGGACGTTAAGTCACCCATCTATTAATTGCACTGACTGTTGTGTGCAGCTTGACATTATGGAAGCGAGAGCTGGTACACAGCCAGACGACAACAACCAAAGTGAAGAGAGCGCATTAGCTTTAAAAGAAAAATGCATTAGATAACGTTCGGTGTAATACTGAGAGAGCAGTCGGCACTTGAAATTCATCTTATGACTTGTGACAGCTGTACTGCATCACCCAGGAGAAATCAAAGGTTGCTATCTAAACTCTTTTATTAGCTTTTGATAGTGGCAAACCAGACTACAGGAGTTACACAGAAGCCTCTCTGTCAATGTGACGCCCTTATGAGATATTCATGCTGAATTGAATCTATTATTCACTATTTACATAATTGATCGGATTGTCTGCAGGCTGTATTAATAGAAAGTGACAGTTCTTAAAATGAGAGGTTTCACAGGGTCCAGGAAGCTGAGCAGCTGAGTTGTGACTTATTTAAGAAGCGCACACACACACACATACACACACCCCTCCCGTGGTCTCTGAGTTGGACGCCAACAAGACCAGTCTAGAGCTCTGACGAACAAATCGAGTTAGGTAAATCACCACCTGTACCCCACCAACGAGATGATTTCAGGCTCAGAGCGAGCAAGCTCTGGCGTCGTTTGTCTTCCTCCGCTTGTTTCCCCGAGATCACTGGGATTAAATGGGCTGTATTTATCATCAGTGACAATTGTAAGAGATATGGTCTACCTGTCACAGTGGGAGACACTTTGATAAAGTCAAGCCAAACAAATAATACACCTTCGTCTCGCTTGGACTTGACAGTGATTCACACGTGCAGATTTACAATCCACCGCAAAGAAAGTGGTTACTCAAACCACTGCTGCTTCGGACGCTCAATAAAAAATGTGATAATTTCTGCTGCGTCGGTTTATCACGCTCTCTCTCTCAGATTGTCCAGATGTTGGGCTCCAGATTTGATTCTTTGTGCCTTTCTCTACATTTTACCTACAACAAAGAGACACAGACTGCCACATGCAAGCACACCCTGACAGCAGCAATGTTAGTGGGAGAGGGAGACCTTTGATGGCTAATTAGTGCGGGCAGCTGTCAGAACGGTAATGGCAGAGATTTGAAAGTTTTGATACTCTGGTCATATTTATGGTTTTGCAGCTCGCTTTGTTCTCTCGGGTATTATTGGGTTCCCGTGGACGGCTGTGGAGAGAAGGAGGCGAGGAGAGGGGAACATCAGATTTCCTCTCCTCGCGCTGGATGTGACCACATTAATTATAGATCTTGGGAAGCAGCAGTTACATTCGTTTGGCATATTTTTAGAAAACGAGAGGCTGATTTACTTCTTTAATCAAGACGACAGGTGTCAGCTCATTTCAGAAAAAAGATACTGAAAGCTGCTTAAAGTTGTCAGACGATGACATTTTGAGCTGGCTGAGGTGTGAAGTGTCTATTTGGGAACGCTTGCCTAAAGCTAAAGGTGGAGATGAGGGCCTTCCACACTGTGGGGTTTAAATTACTATGAATAGCACTTGTGATGTAAGGTACAATTCGAAAAATGTCTTCACCAGATGTGTTCAAAGATGGACAGAAGTCTGATGACCTCTAACTCAGGCCATAAAGCCCCGTTACCAGTAAACCTTCCAGTTCCCTGTCCCATTATATGAGATTATTAAACTGGTCAAATGTAAATTTAATCAGTTATATTTAATGAAATATTTAACTCATGTATAATATTAAAAGACTTTAGTTTGTTTAATGTTTTTCTACATCATGCTAGAAATACTTGATTTTTAAAAACTTTTAAGTCACTGTAATTTGAGGGCAAATATTGTAATTTGTATAAAGTGATATTTATTTAGGATTTTTACTCAATCATTCTTCTGCATATTTTAAAATTTCATATATTAAGCACTTAAATTCTTTTTTGTAATGTCATGGATACCCAGCAGTATTTCATAAAATTATTTTAAGTGAGTTTCAAAAGCTTTCATTCTGAAATTGGGTCCCTCTGCACGACTACCTCTACCTAAATACATGTATTTAAATTACTGTGTTTCAAAAATAGTGAAGCGTTTAAAAGATTAATTAGGCTTTTAAACAGAATGTATGACAGTGCTGCACAGTTGGGACCAATGTTTTGTACCCCAATTTTCTCCACTACATTGATTTCTAATTAAATGTCTTCCTTCCCTGTAAGCCCCGCCCTCTGCCTTGTTCTTGTTCCCTTAAAGCAGCCCATTTGGGAAAAAAATGTCTGGAAACATTGATACTGAACAAAAATGTTCTTCAAACACGTTCTCAGTCGAGTAAAAATGAGATATCCCAACAAAGAGTTTTCTTCCACTGAAGAAACTTTTTTTTTTCACGAATACAGCAGAAACAACGTGTTCTCTGATATTTTTTTGAAAAAAGGATATTAATGCTTTAGTTATCATGAAGTTTGTGAAGAACTATCATCAAAGGCAGTAAAAGTTAATCTTCTTATAGCTTCTTAATTTTTTTTTATACCAGTGTGACTCTGTTTATTATGCAGCGTCTGATCCATGTTCACAAGAATCAACGCTTTGTACATCGAAAACAAGTATTTGAACTGCATTACAAGATCTAGTATATACGTATATACCTTCTTCTTATGAAGTAACACTGCTAACTACTGCACCAATGCTTTATCCCGATATTTGGTGCTTTTGGCTACTGCCAGGTTGTTTTTAGTGAAGTAATACAAGCAAGTGGTCTGCCCTCTTGTTTAAAAGCTTTTTTAAGTTTTTCTAATTCACCACAGCAACATGTTTGTTTCTCCACTCAAAAGTTGTAGCTCAGTCTACAACTTTTCTCTTCCCCCGTCCAAGATCAGGTAGCATAAATGCAAAAAAAAAAAATCCATGTTTGATAATTAGTTTTATACCATCTCATTGTGCAGGTAACTGAACAATTTCTGAAAGGCTTCAGTCATACAGGCTTAGAGACGAGTCAGTGACCTGCTGGCAACAACTGGTCACTTGGGAAAAATGTGTATTCTCCCACAGATTGCTGCAGTTTCTATAGTTTGCATTGAAAACATCAACTTGTCTGTAAACACTCTGTAACAACCCACCAAGGCTCAGTAAAACAGGAAAAAGTGCATCGCAAACCAGAAACTGAGATTGTTTGTTTTCAAAGTAAAAGTTGTCCCTCACTGGTGAAGCCAACATGTATCGTAAGGAAAACTTTTAGCATGAGAGTGAACATAAATCTAATAGTTTACATAGTTTACATAGTAAGGTAAAGACCCTACTTGTTTGCAGTCGAGTTTGCATCTACAAAACTATCTATGGGTGACCGCAGCATACGGCTAACAACCAAAGCAATCACAGCAGCAAATGCCTCTTTGCAACCAATTGCATGATTACTAACAACCTCCCACAACCAGGAGCCAGGGAATACATATTTTTCATTAGGAACTGATGGTTAGCTATGGATGACTTACTGGTCTCTAAGTCAGTGTGACTTGGACCTAAGTCATCACAACAGTCATGTGATGACTTGATTTAGGATAGACAAGCATTACATTACCGTGTTACAGAAATATAAGTGATCACCGCAAGATTTTACAGTTATTACTAAAATACATTTGATTCTAAAATATGCTTGATTTCGAACCCTGTATGGCAAAGATCTTTTAAAAACTTGCAACTGCTCTATATGATAGGGTAAAACCTTTATTTTCAATTCCCACTGTCTACACATATTGAATTAGTGATATTTATATGTTGGAATCATTTGGGTAATCTCAGGATATTTTTTCATAACATATGTATATATTTTATATATATTATCTGATGTTTGAGCCCTTATTCATAAGCTGTGGCTAGCCTTTGGGGGTCCCACTTCAAAAGTATTTTGTGATATATAATAATGTGTCTGAAGCTAATTAATACTGATACAGAAGCAAGTCTATACTTGTTACCATTGGTAGCTACTGCACACATGTTTGATAAGAGTGCTGTACTGTTAGACCAAAAGGACAAATACAAATGTAGATTATTAATGGTCCTGGATATTTGCATTTGCTGGAAAGTCATATTTCCCAATTTCAGTCTGGCCGTGATCTTAACTGCATTTCAAAAACTGCTTGTGGCAGGAAGAAAGGTCAAAAAGCAAAACTATGACAGCATGCTTTGGTTAAAAATTGACAAAAATCTAATCTAAATAACAGCATAATTAAATATTATCACTAGAAAAACTTTTGTAAATATGTAACGTTAACCTTTACAGCTAACTTTAGCATATGGTGGATGAATCCCAGCACATTACATGACTGCTTATAGTGCCCAAAATGCCTATTTACCACTTGGTAAAATGAACTCTACAGTACGTAGTTATACATTATACAAACAAGCACCGAGTGTGTTTAGACACTTTCCAGCTATTTCTTTCTATTCATAATGTATCCAGCTGTGTAACTAATGGAGGAGAAAGCAACTTACCTGTTTTTTGTGCAGATGTGTTTTATGAGGCGCTGCTGAGGGACTCTCCCATTCTCACATGGCACTTCAAAAGATGAGGCCATTAGAACTTGGCAGACAACATGATACATCCTTAGCCTAATTTGTTTAGTCCAGGGATTAAATTAACTCATCTAAGAGCTCATTTGCAAAGGAGAAGATTAAGTCCTACCCTCTCTCTGGTGTTTTCTAGTGTCACCTTGGGTGAAATTTCCTCTAAATGTGGTGCAAAATGATCAATACCATGAGTAGTGTAAAATGGCAGGTGACATCTTCTGAAGGGGAGAAGTGATAATGGATCCCACACCACGTCTCATACCAGGGGGCTTGTCAGTAGCCTCTTCCTCCGATCCCTCCTGCGGTCTGCGCGAGGTGTATCATATCAGATGATTGTTTTCAATGTGACTTTGATTGATATCAGATCCACGCTGTTGTCTAGTTCACTGACCAGAAGCTGGCTCTTACGGGGTATCACTTACCTGCGAGTCACCACATTACCATCCCTACAACTTCACTTTGATGCAGGTAATGGCGCCACAGTATCTCTCATCTGCTCCGTCTGCCCATCCAGAATGTGTCATGTTCTGGAGATCAAAGGAAGTGAAGTAGTCACTCAATTTTGACAGATCAATACACCCCTCAGGAATGTGTCCTGCAGCATGACAGCTCAAGTATCAGCTGTTTCTCTCCATCATTCTTTTTCGGGGTTTTTTCCATTTCCTGTCCTTTTTTTAGTCACAAATGGTAGAAGCTGGCTCTACTGAGGTTTGATTTGCTTCAGTGACAGTAAAAAGCTGTGCAGAAAGAGAACCATATGAGGGGTGATTGCAAAGTTACAGGAAACAAAATCAAAAACCACACCTTGCTCTGGCTTATCTCCACTTCAAGATCATCTTTTTCACCTCTGCATCGTTCTCAGCACAGCAGCCATTTATGAGAGAAGGAATTCACATTATAGCCATGTGTACTTCTGTTATGGAGAACAAGAACACGGTTATTTCATCCTGTGTGCCAGAACATCCTTTCAACTTGATAGTTTTCTTTTTTGCAAGTGGAAAAAATTAAAGGGAGGAAAATCTGGCAAAGAGAACCAGTGGCAGGTGAGAAATGCAGTGATATGGGCAAGAAAAAAAGATCTATGCCAGTAACAATGGCACGCTAGTAGGCATCACAATTCTCATCATTTCTGCTGAATGGTCTCCCCAGACACTTATAGTATGTGTGACAATCTCACCCTGAGGGACAAATTCAAAGTGCAAAATGTCAAAAAAAAAAAAAAAAGGATGTGAAGCTTCCTGGTCCTGCTTTTCACCTGAAATGGCAATTTAAGGCCCAGAAACTGTGGATCCTTTTACTAAAGTGCTTGGTCGTAACCAGAAACCAGGCTTTCATTAGTGCCAATGACTGTTCACAAAAAAAGATTCAGCTGAAACTGATGTTTGCTCTCTACACAAAACTGAAGTCTGTAGTGAGAACACAGAGAAGATAGTGCAAGTGGTCAGAATGTGATGTACAGGGAGAAATTTTATTCAGATCAGTTCAGCTCAATTTATCACATCACAACAACAGTTGCCTCAAGGTGCTTATTGTAAGGTAAACATCCTACAATAATACAGAGAAAACCCTCAAAATTAGATGACCCCCTATGAGCAAGCACTTGGTGAAAGTGGAAAAGAAAAACTCCCTTTTAACAGGAAGAAACCTTCTACAGAAAAGAGCTAGAAGAGAGCCACAGATGAATAATAACTAATGATTAAATACAAAGTGGTGTATGAAGAAGAAACAGTGCATCAGGGGAGCGCCCCAGCAGCCTAGGCCTATTGCAGCATGGCTAAAGGTTCAGGATCAGCTGTCAACCCGAGATATAAGCGTAATCAGAGAGGAAAGGTTTAAACCTAATCTTAAAAGAAGAGAAGGTGTCTGTCTGTCAAATTCAAACTGGGAGCTGGGTCTGCAGAAGAGGGACCTGCAATCTGAAGCCTCTATTTTTACTGTAAATATAATAGGAATCAAAAGTAAGCCAGCAGTCTGAGTTTAAATTTAATTCTGGATTTAACAAGCATTTACAGCTAAAAAAAAAAAAATGACTCGGTGTTACTGGAGGCCATGGTAATGCCATCCAGATTAAGTATCTAATATTTTTAGGGCCAAGTACAGTAACTTCAGTTTGATCTGAATTTAGAAGCAGGAAAATAAAAGGACATCCGGGTCTTTGAGACATCCCCGCAGCTTTACTAAATTGCGTCTTCTGGCTTTACAGATATATAAATTTGGGAAGAGGAGCCATTCTGAAAGCTGTCTGAACATCTCCAAAGAGATGATCTTTAAGTGGTGATTGACCAAATTTATATCCAGTAACATTTTAGATTTGTATAGAGTTGTTGTATCTAAAGGGAAGGGCAACGGGTATGGACTACAATGATCAGCAAGCCATAACAATTTAGATGTTTGAAGTAATTTCCACTTCCTCAGTTTGAAGAAGAAGATGAAATACTGTAAAAGCAGTTTCAAATAGGTTTGACAACAGAAACTAGAAATTTTAGTTTGAATTATATTAGATCAAAGTAAATACTAACACATTTCTATTAAGATGATCACTAAACTCCTAAATGATATTTTACAGCACAAAAGCTTACCATGCTTTAGATTCTTAAACATAGTGTCACCAGGGAGGGATCTGACAAGTCTGAGTGATTCTGCAATATCACTACGACCAGAATTTCAAATAAAACATCTTCATCCCTCTGGATAGATACATAGATTTTTTTTTCTAATGAAAATAATTAATAATTCAGGGAGCACAATCCTCCTATATATTTATTATGAACTTAGCCTATAAAACCAAAAACTACAAAGTTGAATATTTCCTATATGTTTTAATGGACTTAATACATGCAGTATTCTCATTCTGATTTTTCCTCTTACAAAGGGAATACTGTGCCAGAAGTAAATTAAAGAATTGAATGTGAAATAACTGCAAAAAAACCCAAGTTGTATCAGAAAAAAATATCTGAAGAAAATTATCTGAAGAATACACACTGAGCTAACTCAAGATTGAAGAGAGCGGTGTAACTTAGTTAGTTCATGCCGGACCACCTGCAAGGAGAGCTGCAGCCAGACACAAAGCAGTCACACAAATGAAGGCACAACGTCTCCAGCTCACTGACAAGTTACAAGAGAGGAAAAGCTTGCAGAAGTGAAAACTGTTCTAAGCATCAT
This sequence comes from Hemichromis elongatus, assembly GCA_015108515.1. Taxonomy (NCBI): domain Eukaryota; kingdom Metazoa; phylum Chordata; class Actinopteri; order Cichliformes; family Cichlidae; genus Hemichromis; species Hemichromis elongatus. Next base: position 35,214 of record VUQR01017675.1, on the reverse strand, counting down.
TTCCTGTACTAGTATCACTGTTTTGAGGATCTCATCTCAGTACCTAATAGCAGTCAGGCTACCTCTGGCGAGCACATGGAGGGCTGTGTGGACCCCCTAAAGAAATGCCACTTCACACCATTACTGACCCACTGCCAAAACCGGTCAAGCTGGAGGATGTTGCAGACAGCAGAACGTTCTCCACGGCGTCTCCAGACTCTAACATGTTTGTCAGGTGTGCTCAGTGTGAACCTGCTTTCATCTGTGAGGAGCAAAGTGGCCAGTGGTGAAGTTGCCAATCTTGGTGTTCTCTGGCAAATAACAAACATCCTGCATGGTGTTGGGCTGTAACCACAACCCCCACCTGTGGACGCACTCATGGATTCTGTTTCTGACCTTTTGAGCAGACACATGCACATTTGTGGCCTGCTGCAGGTCATTTTGCAGGGCTCTGGCACTGCTCCTCCCGCTCCTCCCTGCACAAAGGCAGAGGTAGCGGTCCTGCTGCTGGTTGTTGCCCTCCTACAGCCTCCTCCACATCTCCTGATGTACTGGTCTGTCTCCGTGTAGCGCTTCCATGCTCTGGACACTACGCTGACAGACACAGCAAACCTTCTTGCCACAGCTCACATTGATGTCCCATCCTGGGTGAGCTGCACTACCTCTCATGCTACCACTGGAGTGAAATCACCGCCAGCATTCAAAAGTGACCAAAGCATCAGTGTTGTGTGGTCACCCCCTGCAGAACCCCTCCTTTATTGGGGATGTCTTTGCTAATTGTTTATAATTTCCATTTGTTGACTTTTCCATTTGCACAACAGCATGTGAAATTGATTGTCGAAAGATGTTGCTTCCTAAGTGGACAGTTTGATTTCACAAAAATGTGATTGACTTGGAGTGTTCTCTTTATTTATTTATTTTTAGCAGTATATATATGCTTTCTGTCTGCTCATGTGTTCTTGTCTTGTCATAAGACCTCCATGTCCCCACATTGCATCAGTCTTACTGAAGACAAGCATGCGTAAGCAGCAAATCAGTAATAGTATTCAGCTATCAGGCAATAAGAAAAAGAGCATGCTGACCCAGCTGATGTTATTACTAACCCTATTCAGGTGCTTCTCACAAATATAAAAATGGGCATTTTTTTCTCAGGTATTAGAGGTGCATGTAAAAATGAACAGCTGTGGTCAACAAAAACATGCTGTGATTCTTATCACCAGGAAATCCATGCAATTTGTGTAGGGGTAGCTTTTTTTTTTGTCAGCTCAATTTGCTAGATTTCCATAACCCCCACCCCTGCTGTTCCACAGTCTCCGCTCACACCGGCCAGCAGGAAATAGGCATTCGCTGCTTTTCTAGATGACTTCCTGAAAGAAATGAATCTCTCACAGAAAATGAGAACAATGAATAATGAAACGCTGGATGGGATGTGCCTGACCCATGCTATTTGTACAACCTGTGCCATCTCACAGAGCCAACTATGAAATTGAAGGTTGTGATCACAGGACTGGAAAGAGCCACGGGTAGGACCATTAGAATGAAGGGAAACAAATGAGTTTTCTTGGATGCACATATAATCATTTGATTCAGGCTACATGTAGACCAGAGCGCCCCAGTCAGGATAAATGTTGCGTTTTGGAACCCTTCAGACAGATTACATTTTTCTCGCTTCATTCATAACATCCTGCGTGTCTTCTGGGAGTAGCCGTGTTTTCAATCACAGCATTTTTTGACAACTTTTTGAGGCTGTGTCAAAACGAAAATATGCGATCTAAAACTTTCTGTACACTGCACTGTACAGTTTACGCCTTGAGTATAATTGGATGCAAAGTTCCTCAGGGAAGAATACAGTGAGAACAGAGCAGACCATTTTCAGTCTGTGCAGCCACTTTACAGGAAGAAAAGTGTTTTAATGGCATTGTAACCCCACAGAGAAAATAATCCACCAATAAGAGAAAATACAGCCGTGCGGTGCCGCAAGAATGTCAGGCCCAGGAGGTATTTCAGGTTTTGAAAGCCTGCTTCTCTGCCTCACATTAGCCTCAGCAGGACAGCTAAGAAAAGCTGGGAAAAAAATATTGCTTGCGCCCTTTTAAAAACGAGAGAGAGAGAGAGAGAGCGACCACAGCCCTCGAGCTACCGCTGCAATCCTGACATGAAGGAGTCAGCTTGAGCACTAACAAATCTTTCTAATCCCTTTCAACATAGAGCAGCATTTGCCAGACCCCTGCTCCTCCAGGGTC
>VUQR01017675.1:21841-32972 GCA_015108515.1 Hemichromis elongatus | reverse complement strand
GAAGGACTTTTGAGAGTCACTAGTAGGAGAGACGAAGCACCGTGGCCACTCAGTATGAAACTCCACACCATGCTATCATTTACCCTGTGGGGGCCTGAGGGGCCTGTGTGTTACCAAAAGCTGTGAATGACAAGATCAAGTAATTACTGAACGCTGTTGAGACTCCTGAGTGCGTATTTTTTATGTCATACATTTTGGTTGAAGTGAATGACTTTGGTGATCATTTGGTTGTATATATTGTATCGAACGCAGTGGCAGGGGTCCCTATCTGACACCCGGGGAGGAGCGTCGCGTCTCAGGTCACCGGGCTCTGTTTACGAATCATTGATTTTGCTGTACTACAGCGGACGACACAAGGCGCAGCCTCACACCATCACGGACGTTCCTAGTGAGGCGCCAGCAAATAGAGAAAGGGGTGAAGGGTTGGGACAGCGTGAAGTGTCGTAGCGGTGCAATTATGTTTTTGTTATAAGCGTCTGTTCCTAGGCCAGTCCCTTCAGCACTGGCTAGTTCTACCGCAGTCGTCGATTCCAGTGTAGTCCACCGCGTCATATCATCTTGGAAATGCTGGAATGGGTAATCAGATGATTGATTGAAGAGAAATGCTGTACTGACAGAATACTGACACGGACACAGCTGGCTGCCTGTCAGAGGGGATGGCTGAATGATATATGAGTATCCACACTCAAAACATAGCAAAAAAAAAAACGCCCACATTTGCAAGGTGATATCGTAACCCTCAGTAGAATCTGTGTTCACTCATTATCGGAGGACGTGAAGCATATCCAAAGACCTTTTTGCCTCTCGACTGTTGATTACATTTGCGATTTGTTTTCTTTTTCCCTTTGCGCTCTGCCTAAAAATCCTCTGCAGCGAGGCCATAGCATAAGACATCTGCTTTCAGCACTTCCTTATTAAAAATGATTATATGCGTATCAAACTCGAGCCACTTACTTACGACACGTTCAGTGATAAAAATCAGCAAAGAATTTAATTTCACTTTGCCAGAGAACGCGCCACCTGCACATCAAACCACCGTCTACTTCGTCCCGTTTTAATGAATGCTGTGACTACTGTGCAGCAGGCTGATATTGAAATGCAAGGATACTCCCACACACATACAGTCTCAAAGCTCATTCTAGGTACAGACACTGATCATTAGAGGGAGAAAACATAATAGAGGTACACTCCATCCAAAGGCTTAGCACTGCAGAAACGTGCTGGGGAATGATAATTATAGTAATAGATATTGTACTATAAATAAAGTTTGAAATGCTAAAAATATAATGCAGCCTTGCCATCAGTGTAATAAAACAGAAGTATGCATTATAACTACAAAGCTAAACAGTGTATGCTTTGGAAGTGTGGCTTTTAATGCATTCTATTGGATTCTATTGTTCACACATGGAAATAAAATGCATAAGAATAAAATAATTTATGTGGAGCTGCTATGTTCTGATTGATGCCAAAGAGATGTGGTATTGATTGATGAGAGTCTCTTTATCATGTTTATCGATTGTGTTTTGGTGTGCTCTGGATTAAAGCCACATGTCCGCGCTCTCATTTTCAGATAAGAAGGGCACGGGGGGGAAAATTGCTGCTTCAGGTAATGAAATATGAGGATCTATTGAATTGGAAAAATAAATGCTTTCGAAAATATTGCTCTACAAAGCTAAATTGACAGGGCTCTGCAGCCATCATTATTTATTGCGAGGGAGCGAGCTGGGGCGGATGACATAGTGTAGTTCAGCGCCGTTCAGCATTTTTCCTGCAACAAGACACCGCGCAGTGGCTAGACCGTCTCCACATAAACGGCTGGGCTAAGAGAAAAAGTGCATGGGGCAATATGCGTAAAGAAAGCAGGATCAATAACCAATCTGCGGTGCAGAGAGGGTCAGGTGGAGCACGGGGAGGTTATCATATACTGGACTTCAACACATGTAATGGAGGAGTCCCCGGTGTTTTGGACCACTCTAAGATGCAGTGTCGCTCACAGGAGCATCTGTGGAAAGTAAACGGAGTGGAAAATGCTTTTGCGTGGCATGCAGTGGCGAATTCACTCAGAACTCCATTACAGCATTTTCAGATGCTGCAATAAAGATGCCACATTCATCTTATGATTTTTTTTTTAATGTAAATAACATAGTTATTGCAAAAAAACAAGATCTCAACCTGGTAGTGTGGATAGTGTCTCAAGTTTTTCAAGCTCTGAAAAGTTAATTTGTGTCATCAGAAGACAAGATAAAGAAAACTATAAAACAATGTTTTAATAGTATTATTTATTAGTAAGGTTTGAAACTAGCTTTAGCAATTCGGTTTTCTGAAACAGTATGTGCGCTAATTGCCTTTATTACTTTAAGAACAACGGACTCTGCATATTATGGGAATATATGCTGCAAGATTTTATAGGGATTTTGATTGATTGCTTAATTTAAAAGTGTTGAATTAATGACAGCCTCCCCACATCACACCACAACATTATGGGGTGTTGTTGGGTGTAATAAGTTCTTCATTTCAAATGCATTAGCTTAAATTCATGCGTGATTAAGGCCGTGGACACTATGAATGATGGGTGGCTGCTGATCACAGGTGACTATAATCTTCTAGCTGTCTGCAAGCATCAAAAGTTAATTCACGTTAATGAACAAGATCTTTAATTCTGTTCTTTTGTGGTGTTTTTGCTGTCTGTCCGTGTAGTCTTTGCTGAGGATCTTTGGGCATTTGAAAGTTCCTCTTTTCTTCTTACCTGTCTAACTTTATCATGATGTCCATCCGGTGTATCATTTCTTTGTAGGTATCCAAACAATTTCAGCCTTCTGTCTCTAACTTTGCTCAACCTGTGCTGCTGATCATGTCCATCTTGGGCGTCACTCCTAAGCAAAATCTGCCTCCAGCACACCCTCCTGTCTTTTTGCTAGTACTACCATTTCCAAACCAAGCGTCTCTTTTGTAAACCTTCTTTTTTGCTGCTTTCTTTCTGTCACAAATCACCCTGACACTCATCTCCACCCCCTCCACAGCTGCCTGCCTGTCTGCGCTCCCTCGTGTGCACTGCCTGTTGATCTGGATGGTTAACCCCAGGTATTTAAACTCATCTATCATCACTTCCTTGCTTCTATCGACATTCATTCCTCTTCTCTCCAGTACATATCTCCACCTCTCCAGCCTCCCTTCCACCTGCTCCCTAATATCACAACAGGTCAGTGTAATCTGAACTAGGATAGGCTACAATTTATCACGGCCACACAACAGAATCTGCATAATATATGCAAAACTATTATTATGCAATACTACTAAGCACCACAGTAATAAAATCAGCGGATTAGTTTCTCATTTTCCTTTGTGCGACTGTAATGTCAATGAAGGGGAAAACCAAAACTAAATAACAAAAGAACATAAACACTGTGACATCACCTTTTTGTTTGCATATTGCAGTTTTTCTTTTTTTAAATTGAAACATCAGGACCAAGTCATCTTTGCCTGATGTCGACTTCATTTTTTTTTCATACTGCGTTGTTTGATGGCGAACTTTTTTGCAAGCACCTGCAAGAGGCAGCATGCTAATCCAAAGCTAGCCAAGAACCCAGAGTTATTTTCTTTTTTTAAGTTGCGTCAATGCAGACCCTGAGCAGTCAGACTTCACTAGGGATTAGTGTAGGTCTGTGGGACTGTAGCTCAAGTTTTACATTGTTAACTGGTAATTATGAGACAGTAAATATAAATATAAATAGCAGTAACAAGAAAGTAGTATAACATGTAGTGTAAGTAATTACTTTCTCCAACAAGTGATTAAGTAATGAATTGCATTACTTTCAAAAAAAGGAATAAGAAATGTGTAATACATTACTTATCTTAAGCAACAACCCCAACACTGCTAGTTTATTTTTTGTAGGCCAAGTAAAATCCTCTCAATCTTTGCTGTGCAGCTTCTAAGCAGTTTTTGGAGCAGATCATTGTCCTGCATGAAGTATCACTGCCATTTTTAGGCAGGTGATGTGTGTCAGAGCAACATTCATGAATGCCAGGACCCACAGTTTTCCAGGAGAATACTTCACTGGATTATAATGCTTGGTGTTATTCACCTTACCCGTCAGTGGTTTTAATGTTCTGATCCATGCATATCAAACTACAGCTCTCTCATTTTCTTTTGTGTAGTGATGTTATCCACAAGTATGTTTTTTAATATACGCAAATACATTGTGATGTAAATTCCAGATTCAGGATTTTTTTTTTTTTTTTAATAAATGCACTTTTATGAAACTGTTCCATCACATTTCATTTATAATATTATCTGTGTCTGCAGGTTTTGCTACTGCTTGTGGATTATTTAGCACAAACTGTCACTTGGTATTGTATTGGAGCTTCATAAAGAGCTTAGAAGAACTGCACTTGTTCCACTTGTTTAGGCTTTAGGCCAGGTAGGACCTCTAGGGTTAGAGGCAGGCTGGTTGTGTCTAAGAACTAAACCTAAAAATACTCTTCATAATTTTTTTTTACCAGGTGTCTTCTTAAATCAATGCATGCAGTATCAGCAGCTGAGCTTACTTGCTGGAAGTATTACCACAGATCCTCCTTATGTATAATGAATGCTGATGGTTCTCAAAGTTGTGCACGGAAAAACTGACACCAAAGACGTGTAGTGTACTAAATAATACAGGTATGTGCTGTTAGTGAAAAAGCAGTATCGTAAAATGGAGGAAATAATAATAAGATCGTGCAATATTTAAATTAAAATAGACCTAGAACTGGCTGGTCTGTTGCCTTCTGGAGCAGAGTGGTGGAAAAAATTTATGCACTAGCAAGCAAATGAAAAGTTGGAATTAGTCATGCAAAGGTGAACACAGTCATATTTGTGAGTGATTCACATTAATCGGGTCTCTGATGTGGTTATGAGAAACCGGGATTGCCAGCTAGGTTCACTCTGGCCTGACAGAGTACTTCTACTGCATCTGATCAATGAGTCACCTATCCACACTTTACCTGTTTGGTCAGAACAAAAACATCTCACACTGTGAAACTGCACATTAGATGTAAATGAATTTAATCTTAAAATCTGATTTTAAGAAGGTAAAGAAGAGAAATGTGAAAAGATCATTAGGAGATTATAAACTGAGTTCATCATCTCCAAACCAGCACTTGAAAAAGTTATGCCCCCAAAAAAGTCTGTTTCCGGGGACTTTTCTTTCCCTTTCATAATAGGAAGAGAAAAAAAACAAACAATAAAGATTGGATGGAACTAAGAGGGTGTTGGTGACAGGATGTCACAGTTAAATGGTGCCATATGTGTGTATGAGAGAAAAACTGTCTGAATTTAGATTGTTTCCTGTTGAACTTTGTGGAACTTTCCATAGCCCACAATATTACTCGATCCCAGCAAAGTCTCCAAAGCACCACTTCACTGCTGAGCTGCTGCACAAGAAGTAATTTATAGGAAAATGTCAAAAATACCTCATTGAAAAAGTTCTTAAAGACCCGTAACTCTGATGCTTTCTTATAATTACTGACTGATTGGCATAATTACAGTTTACCCACTGTTCTCATTCACTGAACTCCCTAAAAGGAAACAAAGTTGAGTGAACAAGAAGAGCTAAGGTATGGTTTCGCTCCAGCTTTCCAGCAACCCCTCACTGAGTGCAGCTGTCTTTATGGTTCGGGTTTAGCAAAACTCTCAGCAGGCCGGCTCCTAAAACAGGGGAGAATCTCAGCAGGACCTATACGAGGAGCATGACTGCAAACACAGTATCAGTCGCTGATTTACCAGCTGCATAAAGAGTATCTCAACTGATCTTTAGCATGGGATTCTTTGGTTTTCCTAAATGTAGCAATTATGACATTAAATATATACTATACATTCAGTATGCCCAGTATTTTTCATGCTTCACTTACAAGTGCCGTAACATCAGCTGTCCTGCTAAAGCTGCGAAATCTAGAAATCAGAGACCTAGTTTTCCATCCCAGCTATGAGTACGTTCACATAAAACAGGATGTGTTGGCAGTATATGACTAATCACACTGTAATGAAAGCCAGTGGCAGCTTAACTACAACACGAGCCTCCCATCAGTCTTGCGTCAAACACTGCAGGTTTATTTACTAAGAGTTTCGGTTCGAATGATATCTCCTCTGAAATTGACTAAGTTGATATTTGCGAAGTAGAAGTGTAATATAGTAGAGCGTAGTAGTACATAACATAGAAATAGTTCATTAAAATAATCACTTACGTAAAATATTTGAGTAAATGTTTTAAATTGCAGTCAATCACTGGTCCTGATTTCATCCAATGGTGATGGCTGTAGTGGTGGGGAGGTTGTTTTAGGATACTTACTCTTGTCTAGTGGCATTAATGAGGCCCTCTGGATGTCAGTGGGAGCCAGTGCCACCCACACTACCCCCCCTATGGACACGCTCCTAAAAGTTAAACTTGACTCAGCTTTTCTCTTTTCATCTCTCTCTGTCTCACCCTGTTTCTAGAGTCTTCTGTGGCACCAAACTGCTGCATTTCCTAAGAATCAAATCACCTTTTACACTATATAAATAAGAAGCTTTAAGTAGTGTAATAACTCACTCGGTTAATTAAAGCTAGTGAAAGATCAATAAAGCTCCTGGCCCCTCTTTCCTAATTTTTCTGTATTAATTAAAGATCCTCACTTTGAAGAGTGTTTTTTTTTTCTTTTTCTCTTCTGTATCTGGTTAATTAGAGACTTTGAAGCAGTGAAGAGCTCCAAACTTGATGAATGAAACAACAGTAAATCAAATTAAGCTGCATGATCTTAATCACAATGTAATCCATTTTGCTCTGATTCTGTCAGTTTAGACCTGTGAATATGTGACATTAACAGTGATCTGATTTTTTTTGACCAATCTGATTCCTCAGTCAGAATTTAAACGACACGTTAGAGGTCTGGGACACGGCAACAGTGCACTGAAATTGCTCCACGGTGGCCGCGAGCACAGAAATACAAGGCAAATGGCTTTCCCTGCATCATAACCTTGACCGCAGCAGCTACTCTGCTTTGAGCTTTGGCCATTGATGCACTCGAGGGCCACTTTGTGCCAGTATTAGCCCTCCATGTCGTCCTGCCATCACAGCTCGCAGAGCCCAGTGGCAAAAAATAATAAAATGAAATGTCAAATCAAAGGGAGGACAGAGAATGGTCTTTACCACAGGGCTTAGAGTTTTGAGTGAAATGGAAAAGTGGATTTACTGCTGCTATTCTCAGTATTGAGTGGATATGCTGCAAATTGAGTCAATGAAATATGGAATGAGCTAAATTCACACTCCGCGTCTGAGGAAGAGCTTCTTCCTGTGACAAGAATCTTCACTGGCTCAGTGATATATACAGGATTCTAACATAAAGACACATCATTGAAATAACAGGAATTTTTCGATAAATGCTTCATTTCAGTAAACAGGAGAGACGCAGCAACTATTACTACATATGCCAGTATTACACCAAACACTATTTGGGTTTAAGCTTGCTGTATGCAACCTCATTCAAATGTTAAGCTTTGTTGTGTTTTCCATCACAGCCTATATTTGTTTGTTTGTGTTTTACAAACACAAAAATAGCAATATTAGGGGTTTAATTGCAGTAATATCCCATTCATTCTTTATCTGAAAAACAGCCAATCAGAAAGCTCTACTGAGGTTTTGCAAATTACTATTAAATTACTAAAAATTAGGTTTTCATTCAAGCATTTTAATACTTCTTCAAATTAAGTCGTACAGTGAAAAAACAATTTGGTGATTTCTTTTCTGTTTTGAAACGGGGTTAAATTTCCCTAATCCTAAAACTAGACCAAATATGCCTGAAAAGTGTTCTCTAAAGTGTTAGCAGTCAGCATACAAACAAACGTATAAACACGTTTTAAATCATTCCAAAGGGATTTTATTTTTCTCCAAAACATTGTTAGATACAAGGTTTGGGTGTAGCATTAATGCCCCCTATTATGAGAGTTGTTAGTTGGTTTATTAATAATCAGTATTTCCAGATGCTCAAAAGCCAAATAATTGCATCCATGTTCAAATAATGTAAAAAACATCGTTGTTAGTAATTACAGAAATCCGTGGGATTTTCACAAATTTCAGAAAAGAATCCTACTTCACTCGTATTGCATCCTAAAACATTTCATAGACACTGCAAATTGTTTTTTGTTGTTGTTTTTTAAAAATATGGAAGCCCAAAGCTTTAATCCTTGGACAAGGAGGTGTGGTGGCGTCTGGCTGCTTTAATTTTTATTTATTTATTTTTTTAAAAAGGCTTTTACACAGGTAATTTTGAGGTTCCTATTACCAATTTACTAATTAAATGTTTTTAGCCAATAAGATCATGTGAATAAAATAATTACATTTTACAGGTAAAAAGCAATATATTTAAATACGTAATAAAACTTCAAAACCAGCTGGTAATGATTCTGACGTACCTCAAGGTTCAAAATTCGGTCCTCTGTGTTTTTTTTTTCATTTCATTTACCTGAAACTGCTCCACTGACTGGCAAATTCGCAGGTGTTGCTTAAGATATGCATAACTCTAGCACATTTAAAGACGCCGCACAATAAATAAAGTTATAAATGGATATGAGTTATAGCATTAATTGTGAGTTGGTGTTTTTGTCTTTTTACATGAACGTTTTTTTACATGATAATCGTAAGGTTAAAATCGGGTATTGCAGCTCTAACATTTTTACTCATCAGTCAGACAGTGTGTCAGATTTGAAGCCCTGTATAACCTACTTAGTGCAAGAAAGAAAGTCATGACAACAGAAGATGAGTTTGTAACGTCGCTCGATGACTATACAACAGAAATGAACCAGGGAGACAATCTGTCAACCATCTATGAAATGGTGACGATGGGCCTAAAACGACAGTCTGAAAAATGTTAACTGACAAAGAAAATGATTCAGAGCACAGCAGCAGAGAGTGTGGGTCTGTGACTAATAGACAAGATACACGAATGTGGGTATCTGTCACCTATACAAGAAAAAATGCTTCATTGAAGAGAGCTCATCTCTCTGAAATAATGGTACCGGAAAAAACTCCCACAAGGATGCTAAAGAGTTCCCTTTAAAGTCTTGTTCTCCAGAGCAGATGGTGGAAAACAAAAGTGTGGGGTGCAGCATCCTCGCCACATACAGACTACTACTGTTAGCAGAAAAAGCAAAACATCCAGGAAAAAACGGTGCAGTCTGCACGCTATCTTCAGCCTTTTCCCCTCAAAACGTTGGTGTGTTTCAGTCAACAAAGTCTGAAATTTTTAATCAAGGAGCAGTGCCTTAGGAGGTAGAGTGGGTCAGCCACTAATTGGAGAGTCATTGGTTCAATCTCCAGATCTAGCAGTTCACACGTTAAAGCGTCTCTGGGCAAGATGAAGAACCCAGTAGAAAAAGCATGGCACGGTATCAGTGTGTGTGTTTGTGTGGAGGAGAGAAAACCCTGTAACAACACAATAAATGAACAGTGCAGATGAATGTGGCTTGTAGTGAGAGAACAGCAACACCAACAAGGTTTGTTTTAAAAGGTTTTTCCCTGATTACCTTTGCACCCTTGTTGCATTTCAACACAGTACTTAGTACTTACTCCAGTCACAGGACATTTTAACATTACTTGTACCTCTTATTTGAAAAATATTTCAATATTTTTCTCCCTATGAATGAATTTTAAGCTACATTCTCTATTTCATCGCATCAGTAATCCTTCCTGCACGTCCCTTTCTTGATTTATGAACAGGTATAATACATCTTTGTAAAATGCGAGCGTTGTTGTATTATACATGGCACTCAGAACCACGTTTTGTTTTAATAGCTTCATACACTCATAATTATCTGTGAATCTAAAAAGAAAAAAATATTTAAAATCTTGTCACGTTTGAATCACTGGTAAACTCATGAATGTCACTGGTTTCCAACTGCTGCTGAGATGACTGACACGCACATTTTATAAACAGGGCATGTTTGACAGGCCTCAGGGATAAACGCAAGTGTTTGCGGTAACCAACACTAAATGTGAGACAGATCTGCTTTTACAAGGAAATTTGCAGTTTATTGCATTTTGACTTTTTACAGATGTTCCATATCCTGGGGGGTTGTGGTTCTACTGTCTGTACCAAGTATGTTGCTTTAAATCCAGCTATATATAACATCATGTGAAAAAGAGTGAGAAAAATAGACACACTATAGGAGACAGAGCCAGAGTTTAATAATTACTAATCATTAAATAAAAGAGTGGTACATAAACACAAAGAGAGAGAAAAAATGAGAGTGAAGAAGAAATCTTTAAATAATGAAATCATGAATTCTGCTCTCTACTAAGAAATCTTGAAGCAGAATTTCAGTTCATGCAGTGAAACTCAAACACATCTGCAAGTCCACCTCTCAATGGCTCAAAAATAAAACAAGACAAAAACAAATGAAGGTTTTTGTGTGACCTGTTCAAATGAGCCTCAAATACATTTTTTCCCCCATCATAATTTAAATAAACACTTAAAAAATTATTTTTTTTAATTTTCTTGGGCTTTTTTTATACTAAAATTTTTAGGGTGATATGAGACATTTAAATGTGACAAATGTGTGAAAAAAACCTTCAAAACAAAAAATCTTTTAAAATCAAAAAGCTAAGGAATCAGGGCTCTAGTCTATGTTACAGCCTCACACAGAGAAATAAACATACCCAGCGTGCATAGTGTTAGGGTCCAATTGCTGAAAAATAGATAGATAGATAGATAGATAGAGAGATAGATAGATAGATAGATAGATAGAGAGATAGATAGATAGATAGATAGAGAGATAGATAGATAGAGAGATAGATAGATAGATAGATAGATAGATAGATAGAGAGATAGATAGAGAGATAGATAGAGAGATAGATAGATAGATAGAGAGATAGATAGAGAGATAGAGAGATAGATAGAGAGATAGAGAGATAGATAGATAGATAGATAGATAGATAGATAGATAGATAGATAGATAGATAGATAGATTTTATTATTAGCAAATTTGAGCCCTCAAGTACTCATGTATGTTGGCTATATTTATTAGGAATGTGAAATCTAAATTTACATATCATAATCAATTTGGATAGAAATTCTAACAAAATTTAGGATTTAAAAAAAAAAGTAAATTATTTAGAGCTAAAAA